>JAWNNP010003514.1:0-17532 GCA_035044805.1 Leucophenga maculata | reverse complement strand
AAAGGATACTCAAACTGGGTTGGCTCTTGAACAGCAATAACAAAATATATGTATGTACAAAGCCATAATTGCACCAGCCTGGCGGTACGGTATGCAAATTTATGGTATTGCTGCATGTTGAAAAGATCAGAGTCCTTTAAGCAAAAGACCTCCGGAAATTCTCGGGCGCACCATAGTATATGCGACTTATATGTTCCTAAAATTGGCGATGTCCTGAACAAGCAAGCTGCGGCGTACTTAGAGAGTATAAAAAACCACTCAAATGCACTAGCCAGGCGCCTACTTAAGTGGCGTAGGAAGGGGGAAGTCATTACGGCAAAACGGCTCTGTAATAAAACATACCATCTAGCCTGTCTACATTTTTTAAATAAATTGTTATTTTAAGTTTTTTTTTAATAGCAGAATATTTAAATAAATGATAATGATAATACTTACCACCCCTTACTACCCCTTTTCTAAAAAGTAAAAATTATCGTCTTATACCCATTAACATGCATATGTATGCACTCGTACAGTGTATAGCTATAATCATTTGCAGGCGGCTAAAAATATGATGAATTGGATGCAGTTGTATCAAAACAAGCTGCCACAATTTGATTGTCCCATTCAGTCGGCAGGTTAAAAGTTGCGTTAGACATTTATACTCCAGTAGAAGCAGTTAGCTTTGATATTCCCAGAAGCTGTTCGCCTTCAGTAATAACGATCGGCAAACGTTCCACCTTTTCATGCCCAGTCAATTCTGAGAGTATTTAACCATTACAATGCACCACTGCTGATACCTGAAATAAATATGGGTAAAGGAAAAACGCGATCTGTTGAAGAGAGAGCTAAAATTGAAGCTTACGAATAATCGAAGCTGTCAAATATCGAAAAAAAATCGTGTGTTATCTGCAGAAATGCTTCAAAACCGAGGTTTTTCATCAATTTCAAAAAAAGTGATATTTAATTTTATTATGGTGTAAAGTCTCAAGTTCTTGAAAAAAAAAACCTAATTTAGATAAAAAATTGCATCAATGCGACTTCGCCTCAAGTCGCCACCTCTACATTTTATCGGATCGGACTGTATCTTTACATTTCTTTATTTTGTATCAAAAGGGACATTTTTAGACCCTGAGAACTTTGGCAGGGGTTTTTTTTTTTTTAAAGCAGAACTCTAGAGATACATATATAATTTAGTTTTTTGTTGTAATGAATATGAATATTGACATTGAAATGAATTTGTATTCTTTATATTAATAAGTAAAATTTTAAATATGTTAATGCAATTTAATGATCCTATTTATTAAATATCATGACATTGTAGTTAATCTTAGGATTTCGCTATCTAGGATCTTAAAGCAATGTAAGTGTAGACCAAATACTATGAGGGATCATTGGTAAAATTCTTTTTTCTCTCCTCTGTTCTTCGCTGTGTGGTCTCGGCAGTAGTATAATGAATAAAAGGAGGACGAAAGCATCTTAGGTCGTTAAAAGTCAATTGCTTATAAAGTCGTCAACTATTATCGGATTTTAATGCACTTTTTGGATTTTGGCTTAGAGTGACGTTATCTCTATACTGGCATACTTAGCCTTGATTTTGATTTTATGGGATAGGGGAGGAGGGGCAAAATTTTACAACAAACTTGTAAAATTCCGGAAAAGTCCTAGTCGAATGCAAAAAGCGCGAAGTCTCTATCTATTACCGTTTCCAAAATCATTTCGTTAGTACGGACGGACAGACGGACATGGCTATATCGACTCCATTATCACTCCTGACCAAAATGGGGGTAATTTTGGGGGGGGGGGGGAGGGTCTTCGACCATTATTTCTACCTGTTACACACAAAACCAATAGGCTCTTGTACCTTCGGTACAGGGCCTAAAACTGAATATACAAAACGGACTTCAACAAGGAACTGTAAACTTCCCAAGTTTATTTAATGTGTACATATAAGACTTACTAAATAGAATAGACTATACAAGTATTATAGCTTTTGCTGATGTTATCATCATTTATCACCCAGATAGAACTATAGCAAATATTAACGCAGAGTTCCAGTATGGCTTCGCCAAAATAGAAAACTATACACGCAAGTGACACCTAAAGATTAACCACAGTAAATGCAATTCCGATGTTAGAAAAAACTGGAAAAATTTCAAAGTCTATTTAGTCAACACAAGAGACAAGTTGCTAACAAGTTGCTGGTTAGCAGCGTCAAGTATTTGGGAGTGTATCTCGAAATTTATTAACAGCAAAGTTTAAGTACTAATATATCCAGCGTTCATCAGACCAATATTAACATATGCATGCAATGTTCGGTTCAATAGTTCTCCCTCACATAGAAAAATTGCGTTTATTCGAAAGTAAGTATTTAAGATCGTGCAGGAAGTCCGGCACACCGAGTATTATGAAAATATTTTTATTATGGCCCCTTACTATGAAGACGATAGATATATACTTACATCTTACGAGAGGCATTCTTGCTGTTGGATTAAAAACGATTTTATTAAAGCTGTAGTGGAATACCCGTGTTTTACTACCTTGACAGACGTGCAACAAATAAATCAATTCCTGAGAACTTATTACAAGAAGAAGTGCTTCGATTAAAAAATTCTTTTAAGAACAGTTAAAAAAGTAAAAGTAATCTTATTCATTTTGGTCGAAATCAGAAGGTTCGATAATAGATGAACAAAATTGATCATCTCATTGCATCCATTTGGTAATGGATGCAAGGACAATTTTGAAAATGTTGACTATTTTATGCCGTGGGTTAAGCTAGTCAAAAATATAAAAAGAAATCAATAAAAAGCGCGTTGCACTTAATAATGTCTTGATAAAACCGAGTGTTTTTTTAGGGGTTCATAACTTCGACCTAGCAACATTGCTTTATGTATTTGACGACCGAATTAACACCTGACATTGGCTTTTTATTTAGTTTGGTTTGACATTTTGGATAGACTGACACCGGATTGACGCTGACAAATTGTTCAAATTTTTGATCAAAATAATGGTTCTCTCGTCAAACTAATGCTGCACTTCGTCCATTTTATGCTAATATTAATTGATCATCAGAGCAGCTTACTCGAATAAATATGGATCGTTTTGGCAACTCGTTAACTCTTAATGAAAATGTGAATCCCGTAAGACGCCTAACAGTGCGCACCGAACAAACTGTAGCCACCGTACAGCAAAGCTTTGAAGAAGACCCAAATCAACAATTCGACTCCGTTCTCAGCAAATGGAGTTGAGTCCATCCAGTTTATGGAAGATTTTATAAAAGCATCGTCGGTAAAAAGTTTTCGAATCCAACTTGTGCAGGACGTAAAGCTTCGGACAATGAAACTAGCTCTAGCTGAAGCACAAAATAATATTTCTTGATTTTACATACAAAACTTTGTTCAGCAATGAAGTTCATTTTTGGTTGAATGGGTACATAAATAAGCAAATTTGTCGAATTCGGAGTTAAAATAACCACAAGCTTTTGTCGAAACACCATTACATGCTTTAGGGGCCGGCGGATGGTCAATGGTCAGTATGACTTCAAAAACGATGATGGCCAGAATGTTAGTACCAATGGTGAACAACCTTTATATTCAAACTTAAATTTGTAGCACTTAAAGTATCTGAGATTTCATACATACGAACGAATAAGTGAAGGATAGCTCATCGGTTTGTCTTTGTCAAAGTTCGTCATTTCTCAGCAATTATTTAACTCAAATGAATGAGATTTCTTACATATAAAAATGGCATCGGAAAAAATATGAATTAATGGAAGAATAGGCGGTGGCACACCTCGTATCTTATCGTATCTTTCAAAATTTTTAGAGAATGAAATAAAATAATGGCTACATATATATGTAAAGTATGATCCATGTCACGCACCCATAATTGAAATATCTTTGTAAACTATTTGATATTTGATGCCCTGAAAAGAGTGCATGACGCGATCGGATATGGCTCTTATTTCAAAAATGTTGCTCAAGTATTTTAGGAGATTTACTCCGTTTTACTCTAAATGTTCTGCATATTTTTATCTCGGTAAAACAAAGTTCAGTACGCGGCGCTAAATTAAATTGGAAATATGCAAAATTATTTGGTCGAAGTATGTAAATCATACCTTGTACTAATAAAGATATAAAAAAAAAAAAAATTGCCTTTTGAAAATTAGTTGCATTTTCCGTTTGCATTTTTGAGGTTTGCTTTGTGCATGCTGAAAAACAGATAGAGCTTCTGACAGTGACAGAGAGAGAGAGAGAGAGACGGCTGAAAGCGGAAACGGAAATTTCGGCATTTGAATAAAATTCGCTCAGTCATGCGCTCGCATTTGCCGACATAATATTCTTCAACCTCAATTTTCGTACCATTCCATTCAGCTATCTATTTCTCTGTCACTCTGTATCTCATTCGCACACACTCAGTCTCTGTTTCGTTCACTCCTCCTGCTGAACCTTATATGCCCACAAGCGAAAAGCTTCCAAAACAATTGTAAAACTTTCTGTTTGAATTTTACTCGACACTGTTTAAAGTTGATCAACTTTTCACTTTGATTTTCTTTCATTTGCCCATTTACTTTTTGTTCGTTATCCTTTTGTGTTCTTTTTTGACATTGTTTTGTTGTTGTTGTTGTTGTTACACTTTATTATTATTATTTTTGTTTTTGCTTTTTTTTTTCGCTTTTGGTTTTCGTGGCGCACTTAATTAAAATGTTTAGTTTCAGTTTGCAGTTCTTACGGAAGTTAGGCAATCCATTAGATATTTTAGGGTTGCTATAGTTACAGTTACTTTACAAGGCGTCTTATTGGTTGGTTTGAAGTTAATTTGATGCGATTCGTAGCATAGAAAATAATGAGTAGTAAATTAATTGGCTGTCTAGAGCAATACATAGAAAAAGTAATGCATAATCGATGAGTCTTTTGGAATTGTAAGAAATCTATTGTACAAGAAAGAAAGAAAGAACGTTATAGTCGAGTGTGCTCGACTTAGAGATATCTTATACCCCTATTAATAAATAATATTTGTATGAGTGAACTATTTCTAAATAGAATCATGTGCGATATTTTATTACGCTTGGAGTAAGATACATTTATTTTATTTATTTATTAGTTTGAATATATTCTACGTTTACATTTAAACTGGACAATAAGCTATAGCTACAATGTTTTTTAATTTGCTTAATATATAAATTATTCAGTTTTAATTAATAAAATTATTTTATTAATATTTATGTGCGACGAGATGTCTTCTAATTTTAATTTAACGAAGCTACGCGCACGCAAAGACTATATCAACTACATATATTGGTACATTGTACATTCATAATTAATACGAATACACTTTTTTTTTTTATTCTGCAATGATATATATATATGTTTATATACATATAAGTACATATACATATATACATATATATTTTATATTTTATCGTTTAATTAGGTTTGAAAATTTAATCCAATTTCATTAAAACGAAAAGTTTGGGCGTTTAAATGAATTTAAAATTTTATACTTTAATTGTTTAACACTTTATTTAAATTAATTTTGAACAGCACAGTTTAATAATTTACGATATAAAATAAGCTTTACACGATGTTACCGGATGTATATATGATTTTTACGTAGCGAAAAAAACCGCGCGGTGTGAGCGGCACAGAGTTCTTCGATCAATTATTTCAGTTTACCGCGCAATGCGGATTATATAGGACGAAATAGACGCCGTCAACTGTAACTATATACCAGTTTTTGATGGGTTCTTATCACAATCACGCTCCCACACACACACACACACACACACACAATATTGTTGATGTATTAATTAAGAGTATACAACAAGTAAGCAGTTAATTGAAGTGGAAAATATTAATTACACTACACTACAAAATTATTTTTAAATTATTCAACAAGATTGATTTTAGAAAATTTATGATTTTGGAAAGATAGGGCATGTATAGGATAGGGAAATAGCTCATAAATAGTATATGAAGGACTGATGTTGCAGCCTGACTGATGTTCGAGCCCGAAGAAATGGAAACCTGTCAGAACAGTAATCGGTATATCATAAGCTATCAGAATTCTAGAAAAAGCTGGCATGGAAAACTCTCTTCGCATCTACAAGAACCGTTACCACACCGGTAACTCAACAGACGCATCTACTATACACATCATCACTTTTAAATTTTTTCTTTAAATAACAATACAAACCATATCTAACAATGGTTCTTAAAATCTTGCAATGGAACTGCAATGGGTACATTAACAACTAAAATCGATTACAAATCCTAATTAAATCACATAATCCCAAAATAATCTCCCTTCAAGAAACCCACGTAAAGCTAAATTCCATTGTTCTCATATTTTATATTTATTTATTTTCATGGTTGTGCTTTAATGGTAAGTTATAAAAATGGTATAGTAATGGTTATTGCAACAACTTCGAACAGTTACAAATTCCCATAAAAAAGTGTAGTCCTAAAAGTATTTCACTTCAAGACACACACTTGTTACTTCTTTTAACGTTCCTATACCTATAAACTACCAGCCATTTCAGCTAAATTCTTCACCAATTCTCTTCTAATCCCTAATTCATTACAACACGAAGTCATTTACTGCAATCAGAATTTCGATACTATCGTTGCTCGTATCACCTCTTAAACAACATTTAATATTATAAGTTCTTATATATCTCTCAGCAAAACTTTTTCCTTAAAAAACCTATGCAATGTGTACAACAACCTTGCACTCGCAACTATCACGGGAGACTTGAATAGAATAGTTGGCATCAGCTATGGGGCTCTTCTATTAACAACACCAAAAGAAATATAATGTTTTTTTTTATATATGTCAGTGGCGTAACTATTCCATCTGGGGCCCGTGGCAAATTCTTTTGATGGGGCCCGATTAATAAAAATCGTCACATTGTACGCAGTTTAATTTTAATACACTTCGAGATTTTCAACGTACTCAGTTACACGTTGTATATTTCCCACTAATGGCCATAGGCTTCCTCTCTTAGGCGAGAGGGAATGGTCTGTAGTCCGAATGCGTATTGGAGACTTTACATTTATCCATAGAACATAATATCCCAATGCATTAATCATCTATTCGCTAGCTTTTCGGTGAATGAACAACATCGTGAGGAAACCTGCATACATTTACAATGAAATAAAAATAACAACTTAATTTCAATAAAACATTTATTAAGAAAAATCCGCAAAGGTTTAAAGATCGGGCCATAGAACTTTCAATAGACAGAATAGCCAAGTTACATAACCTGTCTTGTCTCATAGAGTTTCTTAAATAGGTTTTTGTCAATTTTAGTTTTGAAAATGATCGTTCAGCACTAACTGTAGTCACAGGAATTGTAAGAAATAACATTAATGCAGTGCATACTTCAGGAAAGCTGCAGGACATAAAATGATTTTTTATTATTAGAGATTTTTCTATTTCGTCTCTGAAAGTGGATCGAAAACTGAGCATTTCTCTGGCAATTGATTCTGATATGTCTATTTTATGTATCTTTACAAAGCTCATCAAAATGGCGTTTTACCTTTCTCTGACGAGTTTTAGAAAATTCAGGGATGATGGACCATTTTTCTGCTACACTATTTGCTTCCATTTTTAAATTTTTAAATTCATGTCGATACCTTTCCAATTCTTCTAGACAAATTTTCAAACGTTTTAAGGCATTTGAAAGATCGGTGTGTTTGGACTGAAGTGATTTAGAGGCTGCATCGATAGTAAGTAGTATCTTGCAATGAAAAACCTAATAAAACATAATAAAAATGTAGTTTTCGATCTTCTTTTTGAGTGAAACAGCTTCATTTCTTTCATCTAATTTGCAATTTAACAGAATTGTTTTCGTTAGCACTTTTTGGACTTTAACAAACCGAACTTTTAAAGCAAAAATGGCATCATAATGTCCTGCCCATCTAGTAGGGTTTAATGTTTTTAATGTTATTGAAGTTGAAGACTCACTTTCTCTATTAGATATAAAACTTGATAAAATATTCCATTTTTTGATACTATGCCCATCAATAACCTCTATGCATATCAATAACCTCTCACACTGCATCATTGGGTACTAGATTTAAATTATGAGCAACACAGTGAACATATACGGCATTTGGCTCGACATCTTTTATGAGTTTTTGAACTCCACCATAAGTTCCTTTCATTGTGTTAGCACCATCATATCGTTGTCCTCGACACTTATTTAGAGGAATATTTTTATCATTTATGGATTTTATAATTTGCTTGGACATTGCTAAGGCAGTTTGTATTTTTGGACTTAAGTATTTTATCTGGCCCTTTGGTTTACTTAACTATTCTTGTAAAATCGGGTCGTATTTTCCTAATAGCTCAACAATACTCAAAAAGTTTCCTTTGGAGCTTGGCTAAATTACGAAAGGCTAAATTACACATTAAAAGTGTCAGAGTAACATCAAAAAGCCTAGAAAGTACTTGGCGCCAAAAATATTTATCTTTTTTGATGATAGACTCTTGCTCCCCATCGAGTGTTCCATATAGCCGCCACTGTTGATACGTAAGACAGGAATCCAGAGGAATTTATGATGTCTAGTGTCTTTGTGTGGTATCTACAATTTGTGTCCAGTCTTCATAGCCCGCAATCCAAACATTTTGTATTTTCTTAGATGCCCGATTTGCGAATAACCAACACGGTTCAAAATACGCCTTCTGAAGTATTAAAGAATAGAATATCCATGTAAGTTCAAGTTTCACGCCAGACTTGGAAACAATATAGTAATGTTTTTCTAGAAAAGATCTATTGTCCGAGGAAACTTAGTAAATGTGACAGTAATTTTGTAATATACATAACAAGATTAGCTAATCTTCAGTGAAATAAAGCTAACATATATAAGTAGCTCATATATATTAGCTTTTCTGTACTTCTACTACTTACATACAGTGTTAATGTTAAATTTACAAATAAGATAGTTATTATTATTTAATAGCTTAAAGTCTATTTGGAAGATCCAGTATGTTAAACGTTTAAGTCTTCTATAAACTAAGCTGTTATCTGTTAAATTTAAAGCTAGGGTGTTGGTATGACCTAGTAGCCTGTTTATACATATATCTTATACTGAATGCAGCTATTTCCTCTTTGACCAAAGGAATTTTCAAAGCTTTATAGATTTCCGCATTTGTAATAGAACAGGGTGCTTTGACAATAGTTCTAAGCGTTTTGTTTTGATAAGAACCGCTCGTCCTGCAAATATTGGGAAGCCTCTGTTCGAGAACTGCTGGTTGCAACAATAGCTGTATCGTCGGCTTATGTAGCCATACATAACTCAGTGGAGACAGGCATATCGGCTGTATAAAGAGTGTAGAGTACGGGATTCGAAACTCTTCCTTGAGGAACACCTGCGTTGATAAGTCGAATTGATAATATTGATCTATATTGCTTAAGTATGATTTAAGCAATAGAAAATATGGTGCTAGAAGACATTTTTTATTTTGTTTAGTATGCCGGGGTGCCATACTCTGTCAAATGCTTGCTGTATGTCTAGAAAAATACAATGGTTATTAATTTACTATCCGGTGGCATTGTTTATGAGTTCCGTGTCCTCTCCTAAACCCAAACTGATGTTTCGGCATAATTTCAAGCTAGTCCAGCACTGGTAACATTCTTGGCCATAATATTTTTTGCAAATACCTTGGAAAATGTTACAGCAAACTAATCGGAAGGTATGACGATAGCCAGTTTTCTGGCTGATTTGAGAAATGTTTCCACTTCACTTTCAGTTTCTGCAACGTTTATTTCATTAGCATGAAACACTGAAAGCTTTGTCTTTGTCCGGTTAAGACCAGTCTACATTGGTGTTCTTAACAGCGACATTTCTTTTTGTAGCGCATTTCAAATATTTGTTTGCTCTACGAATCAAGGTTCCTTAAAATGTCTGCAGTAGACTCATTTCTTAATTCAGAAAGACTATGTTTAAGGTTTATCTGCTGGACTTCTACTTTCTTGCCATTTTTTCCGTAATTTTCTTTTATTTTTTATTTGACGTCTTATATCAACCGGTAGATATAATTGGTTTGATCGATTTATCTGGTTGTCAGAGGTAAACGTCATGCATAAAAAGCTAAATGTATATTATAGTCCGGTTTTTAAGGATACGTCCAGGTTTGTTTGTTCCTCCAACCAGTCCCGAAATGCGGAAATATTTGTGTTGGATGTTATAACTTTATATGGTCTATTTATAAATTAAACTACAAAACGATAAGTAATGATGATAGGAGAATGATCTGAGCTTAAATCATAGCTGTCTGTAATATGCAAATGATGTTGGGGTATGCCATTGTATAAGATAATACCTAATGTTAAGCTTTAATTAATATTCCTAAGAATCCTTAATAGTATAATGTCAAATATTTAATTATTATTAATTGTATTTTGTCCGGTTGTCCGTTTTTAGTCACGTAGTCCAATAACAGTAATTGTCCTATTCCTTCTATTGTCCGCATAACATAGCCAATTCTGATTGGTTAATATTAGACGCATGATTCTTGGGTTTTTTCCATTGTTTGTCTTTGCGCGCCACATATACCTATAACCTCACTAAGTCAGGAAGCACTAATATGAACAAGGAATCTGCTAATATTGCAAAATTGATTCGACAGAGTGCTGCCATATCTACTCACAAACATACCCCTTGGTATTCCTCAAGGCTCACCTCTATCAGTATTTCTCTTTCTAATTGCCTTCAATAGACTAATAGAACAATCGACAATCCTAAAAAAATTAACTTCTGCGCCTATGCATTCGATTACTATTCATATTTTTCCAAAGATTCAAATCTTATACTAATGAACTTTTTAGCAAATTATGACACCTTAGCCCCCTTTTAATAGGTTATACATAACGAAATGAGGCCTATCTAGCTTAAGTGTCTAGTATTTGGGTGAACAAGATTTGCTAGGCATTTGGTAATAGCATTGTTGCTTTTTTAGTGAATTAAGCTACCAATTGTTGTTGGCGCCATCTAATGAATGGCGTGCTTAAGAACGCCACTTGAAATTTTAATATTGGAGACGCGAACTTTGCAATCGCCGCCTTCCACCACACTGATGATGCTGTTTGTTATCCACTCTAGCGGCGGACTGCTGTTGTCGTGGACCAGCACCAATGCTCCAACCTCCACGTTGGGCCTGTCTTTGGACCACTTTGCCCGTTGTTGTAGACTGAGCACCTAGTCCTTGGACAGCAACTGCCACCTCCGCAAAGAACTCTTATTATTATCAATTTATAGTTGGACTATTTTTTTTTTGGGCGTATTTTGTGTTGAAATTTTTATTTAATAAAAATTACCACTACCCGAAAACACCATGAAAAAAGCAAGCATTTTTATCAAATTAATAATACTTAAATCAATGTTTAAACCAGACGCTACGAAGGATCGCAAGAAGGGGAGATCGAGAGTATAAAATAATGTGTTATGTATTCTATCTCATTCTCTCGCCGATTTAATTCTATATATTTTAGTGTATCTGCCTTTATCGTGACGCATTTCATTTAATCGAGTTTCAAATCACGACGATTTTAAAGATTTAATCATTCAGGTTGACACAATACCACTTCTACTTTACACCCATAAACAAATCATTTGGAACGTAGTCACTTAGTTGCTGTATTGGATGTTCCACAGTTGCGCTTTCTCGGTTTTCTCGGAACAATAGACGCACCAGAAGGCTGTCCGATTATAGTTATTTCACAGAAAATATTTCAACTTAGCTTACATTTACAATAAAATTAAACTTTGGTTTTATCAAACCACTCCTGAACATTCTGATGTGATTCGTCGAAAATCGCTTGAATCATTAATGCGTCATTTTGAAGCTCTTCGTTTTTTATTTGCTGATGTCGCCTTATAATACGGCGAAGAGGAATTCTGAAGCTGCCCAAATCCATCTTCTCCTCGCTCAGCTGCGGTGCACTCTTTGATCGTCTATGTATCAACTTTGATTCTTCAGCCTGATTAAACGATTTGCTTCGTTTTATGACTGTAGGCGTGTCTGCGATATTTACCGTTCATTGATCGCCAACATGATAGTTGCTACGTTGCACATTCTCTGCAATTTCCCGTTATTTTTTTTTCTGAGTCAATCATTCCGCGCCACAGACGCTTAAGATCTGCTCGTCTTTTTCATTTCTAGCTTCATCTGCTTGCAGTCACCCGATACTTGAATGCGTTGCCAGCGAAATTCATTTACCAAATTCTGAAACGGATTTAGCGATGCTTGCTCGTCATGCATTCATCACACCATAGAAAAGTAGGTGTATATTTCTGACCAATACATCGCCGACAGTCTTATATAGCTCAGCTGACAGCTCATCGGTGTATGCTACTATTAATTTTTTGGCTTCATAGTAGTCGAGTGTACCTCGTTAGAGTTTGTTTTTCTATCCTGTGAACTGTAGTCAGACTTCCTATTCCGGGCAGTTCCTCGACGGTTTCAACTTCCGTATTTTCTGCCCCCATTTCTTATAAAATCGGAAAATTGGAATTTATAAAATCACATACATATTTGTATACTACGCCTAAAATACTCTTCCTTGATATTTCATAGACATTTTCAAGTAATAATTGCCATATATCACTGCTTTAAACAGTATGATTCTGAACACCACCAAAAAATTCCTATAGATTCCACACACAACCGCATAACGTTTCAAACAGTTTCGGCTACTAATTTTCACCATTTTATACATTTATTCTAGGGTATCGGCTTAAGTTTTTAGGCATTTTTGCAAATTTGCAATTTCTGTGTTCAATAAACCCCGTGAGCATGGTCAAATGTTTCACTTAAGCCGTTTAATACGTGCCTATTAGCGCTGCGTTCGACTGGGTTTAAGCGCTGGTTGCTCGGCAACAATTTCGCAAACGAAAAATAATTGAAAATAATGTGCACGGAGGCGAGAAATCGAAGTCAGCGAGCTGCGCGAGAAAATTCACATACGAAAAAATATGAAATGCAGCTGGGTTCAGCCCAAAAGCAACATACATACAACAAAACTCCAACAAATAGTAAAGCTCAACGTGTTTGCAGCTGAGTTGCCATCAGCAACCGCGGCAATATGAGAGGCAGTGAAATAGACCGTCGCTTGAAGAGCATCCTGGCTCATCAAAAGGTGGCAGTAAGCCCTGCTGTTGTCACCATGCACTTGTGCATATGTATTTGTATGTCGGATGATTAAAATGGCAAATGTTTCAACAAACAAACAAGCAAACAAACAAACGCTTGTGCTGCAATAATGTACCGCGGTGCACCGAAAGCAGCAGAACGCCGGATCAGTTCTGTTAGAATGACAAGCGGAAGGCAAACGCAGCTGGAGAAGATGACATAGCAAGAACGGTAGAAGGAGCAGCAGCAGGCGCAAAGAAAATAACTGCGAATGAAGCCAGCAGAAGCACTTAATACAAGTGAAAAACTGCAAAGTAGTCACTCAGTCATTCATTCAGACAAGGCCAGACCGGCGAACATTCGAGCAGCACAGGCAATGAAACAGCTAGCAGATGAGTAAAGCACGCAGGAAAAATTCTTTAAAAGTAACTACACATATGGTAAATCCATATATATTAACATACACTAAAACTTAAATTATGTTAAAAAATGAAAAATTTATGCCTGAAATGTTTGCGATGGAACAATCATCTACCAGTTATTTCTGAAAGTAAAACATTATAGGTTTTGGTGAAGTTTTTCTTGGATTCTTATCATATTAATATGTATATATGTTCGAGATGGCTAAAAATAATATGTTTATATAATAAACATTAATAAGCACTCCAAAAAGTATAGATGTCTATAAATATATTAAATTATATCACGTCATTAGTTTCTATGAAGTCTTCCTTAACTAAATGGAATGCCATATCAGTACAGATACCTGCTTTATGTGCTTAAGACAAAAGTAAACCTATAATCTTGAATTTAGCCGAAATTTTTTTGACTTGGATCTTTTACAGATTCACCGAAAAGCATTTTCAATTCGGTTTAATCGTTAATGTTTTCTTTTGTTCAACTTTGATAGCTGTCGGCACTACTGAATGTACGAGAGTTGATTAAATCGGTTACTTTAAATGCAATATTGTTCCCGTCAACTGTTAACTATGAATAGACTAATGCAAAATTTTGTAAGTCGTGCTTGAGGCAGCACGCTTCACATGTGCTGAGTCTGTAGATATATAAACTAAGCGGGTACATCATTTACTAGGAAGCATCTAGGAAGGCGCCCCAGCCGCCATAGTTTAGTGTGCGCTGGCGACAGTCATTCTGAATGCCAAGTACGGAGAGATCTCTCCATACCTGGTCATTCCATCGAGTGCCCGGCCGTACTCTTTTTCGGCGTTCACCAATCAAGATTGGGTCCCACATGTAAACCATGCGTGCTGGAGCTCTTTGATCCATTCGAACGAGGTGACCAGGTGACTATGTCAATCTCATCGAATAGCTCGTGCAGCTCGCGATTCATACGGGACCTAAACTCGTCATCTATTCTAATAGGACCAATATAGTTTGTAGTTTAGAAGATAGTCGAGATACTCGATTAAATCGTGCACCTGTTTCTTTTATAAACCACAATACAAAACAGGAAAACTTATGACACCAAATATAATCCAAAAATTTTTTCAGTGTAGTTACACATATATACAAGTGTGTATAATTATTTGTTAGTCCATACACAGCTTGCTAGAACGTTAAAAAATAACTGTTGAGTGAGTGTGTGTATATATTGCACTGTATATATATATATATACATGTTTATGTATGTGTGCAAAAGATTAAATGGTGTCAGCGGAAATGGTCGGCTTTCATTTTATTTTGCACTTCCGTTTGCAACTTTTTGTATAATCCGCGCTAACGCTCTTATACATCTCATGCTTCAAGTCCCTCTTACTAGTATCTTTCGCAAATTCTTTAACCAACCTTTCACTTTCCTTTTCCACAATTTTATTTTTTTGCTTATTTCGCTTTATGTGGTGGCAGTTTTAATTATTTGTGAGAGCACAAAATGGAGAAAAAATGGAAAGGTGCCACACGAACGGACAGCGGCATAATTTACAGCATATCACAAGGCAACTCACTGCGTGTGCATAGTTTGGTCAATTGAGGCGGCGACAGCAAATGTTGAAAGAAGCCGCATTCTACACATATATACACAGACACACAAACTTTAAAGCAGACCGAACGTGAACAGGGTACATAAGCGAAATGGTTGAATGAATCTAGGAACAAATGAACGGATGAATACTTTTCGCGTGTAATTGTGCATAAAATGCGTAGTATGTTGCAGCTCAGCAGTAGTAATCACGGCTATGTCGTAGGGGCGCGTATTTGTGGTAAGCGAAATTGGTGCATTGGGAAGGTGAAAGGCTTTGAGTTACATATGTACTCACAATTGCTTGCATCTGTTGTAAAACACAGATACAATGATGCCGCGGGTTGCTAGCAGCTTGGTTTGCAACCGAGTTGCGAATTTTTGACGTAGGACAACTCCATTTTAAACAAGTAAGAAAATACAGTCAGGCGTAACCGACTGTAAGAGGCCCTGTACCAGTTCAGGTCTCCTAACAAACACATTAAACGTTTCCCGAGCATATGACCAAACACATGACCACTTCTCACTGCTCGAATATGAATGAAGAGGAAAGGGGGGTCATTCAACTTCAATTGGTTATAAAATCGTTATTTATTATCCGATTTTGATGAACTTTTTGGATTTTGACTAAGAGGGACGTTAACTTTATACTGGCATAGTCAATTTTTCTTGTGCCGAAGAAATATTTCTCCTTGGGGGTGATTTTATGGGGAAGGGGGGGGAGGGGCAAAATTTCAAAATAAACTTGTGAAATTCCGGAGCAGTCCTAGACGAATGCAAAAAACACGAAGTCTCTATCTATTACCGTTTCCGAGATCCTTTCGTTCATACGGACGGACGGACGGACGGACGGACAGACGGACAGACGGACAGACGGACATGGCTATATCGACTCCTCTATCACTCCTGACCATAATGGGGGTAACTTTGGGGGGTCTCCGACCATTATTTCTACCTGTTACATACATTTGCACAAACCCAATAGGCTCTTGTACCTTCGGTACAGGGCCTAAAAATTATTCGAACAACGATTTTATTTTAGTGCTTTCATCAAGAGCAGCAAAGAGATAGCAATTTCAATAGTTCTTAAAATTTATTTCATAAGAAATCGAAATTAATTATCTGTATTTGACGGGTTCGACTCAAGGCTTTAGTTTATGAATAATCTTTGAATGCAGTTTTTTATGTGGCCTAAAAACTATTTTGTTCACGATGCTAGGACAGTATGCTTGGACAACCGCAAGCCTTTGGATATTCTGGACCAAAACACATCGCTATTCTATTTCTAATACTCATGCGCAAGATTTCGAGACGCCTCTCGAACTTGATGAGTTTTAAGCCTTAGCAAAAACTGTCCGTGGATTGGTAAAACCTTTAACTGGTTGATGGAGGGCCAGATGAAAATCCGCGTTTTCAAAAAGTTATAGGGTTTACTATACAACACTTTTAGCGACATGATCTTGATGCACCTGTAAGAAGTGCGTATAACAGAGTAGAGCGCAGAATGTCTCCACTTAGTTGGGAACTGGCTGGTTTAATATTGCCTCAAGACCATTTTGGGTCTCATTTGGATACACATGGCTTTAGAATTGATAAACGTTTAGAAAGATTCAATATCAAGTTTTGCAGGAAATGTATTAGCGGAGGTATGGAGTTCAATGGAAATTAATGGCTATCATGTTACTGCAAAATATGTTGGACCGGGCGAATAAGATCTTCCAGTTTTTCTAGACATTAATTGGTATTCAGAACATGTGCGTAAAAGCCAATACATACTTCAAATTTTATAAAGTAGAAAATTAGAATGCTGTCGTCCAATAAGTGGGCTATTTAGATTACTAGACAACATGTTTCTTCCAACATCAGTAAAAGTAATGCAAAATGTTGATGAATTGGTTTTGGATGATGGAGGGCAATTTCTCAATCTTTCACTCAAAGATTTTCTGCAAATGCCCTACGATTATTTTTGTCCGAGAGTAAAATTGAAGCTACCAAGTCGAACATGCTAAACGTGTGGTCTTTATGTTGCTTCCGTCAAGTCACTAAATTGTTACATCGAGAAGATCCATGAACAATTTAGAGCAACAAGATGATGATTGGATCAATGAGAACGACGTAGACACTGCAAAATCGGATGAAAGCGCGCAGACACACAACATTGAGCAGCAAACATCCAATGTCGTTGACAACTTAAAATCATGGATTCGGGTGTCAAGGACTGAAGACAGTTAGTTAAAATTAATATGTATACCAAAACTTTTTAAGTTTGTTTTGTTCGTAATATTAAATAGGATTATAATACATATTGAATACCGTGTCAAGAAAGTTTGTATTTATTTTATTTTCTATGCTTACATTGCAATACATAAATTGCAGCAGTTAATTTGGTATATTAAAGCTGAATAAATTGAAGCACCCATTATAATATGCTAAATGTA
>JAWNNP010003512.1:0-45332 GCA_035044805.1 Leucophenga maculata | reverse complement strand
TAATATAGAAGAACTTCCAAATTTTCAAACATTAGCCTCTCAAAATCCACAGTTTTGGCTGTACTTTGCCTGATGTCTTCATAGACTCCCCATTTTTACGTTCATTGAAATTTTTTCTAGACATCGGTTCATCAAATTCTTTCTTAAATTCTTTAAACTAGATAATAAGAGTCTAGTATAAGCAGATTTTAATCCGACATGAACTACATTTCATCACAGGAAACTCTTTCTAACTGCCAACATTTTGAATATTCATAGCCTAAGTTGGGAAACTTGTAATAATGATGACTTAGGCCCTCTTATGGACCCTAAATAAAGTTTTAACAATCGTATTGCTTCAATGGTAAATAAAGCTAAATGTGTGCTTGGTTTTATAAAGCGGTTGTTTAAGGAATTTAATCTCCTTTACACAACAAAACTTTTGTACACTTCACTTATTCGTCCGAATTTGCAACATTTGCTTGGATCCCACATTATGTAATTCACCAACATCGAATTGAGTCTGCTATTTGCTTTAAGAAACTTCAAATGGACTACTGATTTACATCTTCATCCATATATGCATCGATTGGCACTTATAGAACTTCCAACTCTGTGTGAAAGACGATCGATGCTTTCTGTCATTTTCCTTTACAATATTCTTTGTGGTGTAGTCGATTCACCATTTAGGATTAAGACCTCATATCTAAATATTCCAACTATGTGCCTTAAAGGTTGTTGTTTTGCACAACAAATTATGCTTGGCCCGATTCACTTCTGTCTATGATTAATTTTCTCTTTTTTTTAAAAGCTATTTCTATGATGTCTCGAACGAACTCAGCCACAAAAACCTTAGCAAATTAAGTCTGACTTCAATATTATCTGCTGGTGCAAGTATTATTGTGCCACCCTATATAGTGCACTCATGTACTCGTTTTTTAAGCTTCACAGCAGATTAACAAGCGTAAAGCGCACATTTTGCATTTTAGACCGGACTAATACGTTGGCTTTAGCTTTTATAGCTAACGTATAATAAGCGAAAACAATGCGGTCTACCGAATATAAATATTTAAAGGAATGAAAATGCGGCGCGACGAGCACTTAACTTAGACTGCAATTCTACTCAAGGCAGCCATTTGAATTTCAATTTGAATTCGAAGCAGAAGCCAAAGCCAAAGCGCGATGCTTGTGGCTTAAATGTGTATGTATTAGCATGCAGTTTTGATTCCATCCTATACATATGTATGCAAATATTTTTTTGCTTTCGCTACATTTGCAACTAAAGCTCACAAAAAGCATCCATTTGCATCACGTTGTGTTTGGGGCGTTCAACCAGAAAGAGCGTGTATCTGTCTGTCTGTCTGGAGCCAATTTTATTACATTATGCTTAAGTAACGCATTCAGATTCGCATCCATTGGCGCAAGCGGCGACATCACTCAGCATTGTCATTTATGCTGTGCGAATCCTGCGGCAGCCTTCATGTCAGCTTGTTCGCTGCTGAGCGCTCTTGTCCGGTTTCTAGAAAATAGATTAAACAGTAGTCGCACATGCACGACTACAGTTAATATAGTATGAAGGTCAGTAGTACCAAGAACCAACTTACTCGCTTTCTTTGTTTACAATTATTTTTAAACGAGTAAAAAGGAGAGAGCTAAAAGGATATGCACGAACAGCATATAAGCTTGTCTGCAAATTGACATAAATTTTAAATAACGTATGAGCAGCGTACATCCGTGTAAGCGCACTCAAATTAATCATACGCAACGTACTTGTGTTGATTTAGACGCCACCACAACTCCAATGCAATTGCTGAACTATTATTGTGCGATTTTGTTGTTGTACATAGTTCCTCTCAGCTAATTAGAAATGCTTGCCTGCTGCTGCTTATGAATGTGTGAATAAATGAATGACTGAACACTTAGTGCAACGCTAAGGTAAGCGCCTTAAAATATTTCACAAACAGAAATGCAGCAATCAATCATCATCAACATCATCATCATGAGCAGCAGTGCGGAAACTGTAGCAGCAGCAACAGAATGCCATCAGCAACAGCACCAAACCAAACCGAACCGAACCGAACGTAACCAATGTAAGAGCATCAGTCGATGTCACAAAAAAAGTTGGGACACCCACTACCCATTTGGCAATTACTCATGCATTCGCACCTTACCGCCCTTTATCAATGTCAAAGTGCTGCTGTCGCGTCTGCATGGAAAATCAAACACATTTACCAATTTAAGCAAAGAATAAAAACAAATAAATACACAGAGACAAAAAAATTAATAAAAAAAAAAAACAAGCGAGACAGACCGACAGACGGACAAATGTACAAACCACAAATATGGCAGATGCAAACATATTAATTCAATTTTTGCAATAATAAATATCAAAAAAAAAATTCTAAATCTTTATTATTTCTGATTTTATTAAACAGCATAAAAAAAAAACCTAACCATGTCGTTTGAGACTTAGTTGGTGGTATCAAAAAATGATGAGCAGTATCGCAATGCTACTAATTTGAAGAACGTTCGATAGAACTCTTCCAATAACGAGTTAAATGAGTAACACCTTTTAGGATGCATAAAAAGGAGCAAAGAAGAGCTTTTGAGGTAGATATAAAGTTCGGGAAGTCAAGCAAAATACAAGCAATAGGAAAATTGAACAGTGTCATATAAGAGAGTAAACCACGTAAAGAAGAAAAAGATCGGCAGCCTTCGTTGCTCCTTTCAAAACTGTGTCGCACTCGAAGGGGAGTTTGCGCGTGAAGTCCATAAACAAGACGTTCAAGTAACTCTTCGCTGTGCTTGACAAAAATATGCAGGTTTCTGACAAATACGATTTCCAAAAATCACCAAAGAGGAAGAAGACCAATGTTAACCAACAGTTGGAACTGTTACAACATACACAAGTAGCAGAACCTTCACCGATCTCATCTGTAATAGTCTTGGGTAACTTAGCCATGCTGCAAAACCCATCGATGGGTGAGTCAAGTGTAGTATTGCTTGATAGTGCTACTAAATGGACGAAGCCGCATGGAACAATTTATTCACTGGCTTCTTCAGCCTCTCAACCACCTAGCCTTACGATGTCTGGTGTCAGTGAAGGGCAAAACAAAGCTCCAAATATAGAGGTTCTGCCGACAATATCTGCTGTCAATACTGTTCAATTAATTCAACTTGTAAACGTGTTGAAGATATAATCGTGGTCTGAAGTACTCGTAGAAACTTTGGTCAAAATCGGGGGAGGCGATGTCTCGCCATCATATAAGCAATTACCAAAATTTGTTATAGATCAATATATCATACATATGTGAAGGTGAGTTAATCTTTTTAATTATTTAAATAATTAATTAACATTTTCATTAATTAGAACACGAAAGAAATTGTACTAAAAAAACCTTTTTGGAGCACGCCTCAGATTTGAGCACAAGATACAGAGCTAAAGTGCGGCAGCACGTACAAGAAAGTGAAAAAGAATCTAATTGCGAAGGAAAATACAATTTTAGAGAATATTAATTATTTATTTTTTAGATATATACGATACGCCCTGTCGGCAAACATCGTTCGTCTTTGCATGACGACGCTATCTCACACATAAAGCGTTGTCCGACCCCTTTCACACCAAGAGATGTTTCCGGCAGGGCGATGCTCTGTCGTGCGACTTTTTCAATCTTCTGATGGAATACATCCTACGCCAGTGCCCGTACATAGAGAGTATGTCGAGTTCGATCTTCCAAAAGGAAGTGATGCTGCTCGCTTATGCCGAATACATCGATATCATCAGCACGCAGGAACGGCAAGTCAGCAAGGCGTTCACTGAGATTGAAAACCAGTCTCGGCTCATGGGTCTAGCGAAGAGTGAGGACAAGACGAAGTACTTGGTGCCATCTCGCATTCCGTCATCGCGTCTTGGACGGTCAGTGCCGATGGAGAATTTCAACTTCAATGTTGTAGAAAACTTCGTCTAGCTTGGATCCGAGATAGCCAGCAACAACAGCATCAGCCTGTAGATCATGCGAAGAATCACGTTTGCAAACAGATGCTTTTTTGAGCTGAACAAGCCAATGAGAAGTAAAGCCCCTTCTCGAATGACGAAAATATATAAGACGCTAATACTCGCGGAAATTTTTGCATCGGTCTGTTACTGGTGATGAAAAATTGATTCATTACGATATCCTCAAATGCAAAAACCGGTCAACCAGCAACATCCACAGCAAAGCCGAATATCCATGGCGCCAAGGTAATGCTCTGTATTTGGTGGGTTTATGACCTCTTGAAATCAGGTCAGACTATCAAAGCAGACGTCTAGCGAACACAATTAATTCGTTTGAAGAGAGCAATCGCGGAAAAACTTACCGACCAGACACGAATCCATAATCTGTACTTTATGTCTACATTGCTTAAAATGATTTTTCTAGATACCAAATGGATCTTAAAGGTTGTTGTACCGCACGGAAATTATACGCCTTTTGCCTTAAGGAATACGATAAAAAAAACCGGCATTGATACCCTTCGACTTTTTTTGATGGTTGACAAGTCAAGGCTTTATGGCCTAATTTTATGAGCCGATGTGTGTGAGCTGGCGTTGTCGTGTTGCAGAACAATCCGTCTTAGGCGATTATTTTTCCACAATTCGTGGAAAACTTGTGGCAAACAAATGGTTGTATGCCACTTAAAAATCAACGTCCTATATTGCTACAGCGGAACAGTTGCCACATGGCCAGTTTTTCCGACTAAGCAGGCGTTCAATTGCTGCTTTCGCGAACAAATGTTGTTGTGTTTGATACGTTTTGAAACACCCATAATATCGTTGTCTGCTATATTGCAGGCTCATTGGTCAAATTATGCCTTATCCAACGGATATAAATTTTCTGTATGCCCAAATGTATGCTGGTTCTACTAATGCCTCAATCTCATGTCAAGCTTATTCGAACGGATGAAAGAGCTCCAGCACTCATGGTTTTTATAGGGGGACTAAACTTGATTGGGTGACGCCAAAATAGAGAACGACCGGGCACGCCTTGGTATGACCAGGTATGGAAAGATATCTCCGTACTTGGCATTCACTATGGAGGCTGGCGCGCCTTCGAAAATTCGGCCATGACAGAAATACGGTTGAAGTCCATTTAAGTAGTAAGTAGGAAGCTTTTCAGGTAGGAGTTGAATGCTGTATTTTTAAAAGATTTAATGGCTCGCCTTAATGCACTAGAAATTTCATTAAGCTTTGCTTTATCTTCGGAATAACACATCATTTGACACTTTTGCGAAGTTTCTTTTAGCACGAAAAAGATTTAAAATTTCTTCAGGGTAACTATTTCTTTTTATGTTAAGACTTGTGGCTGAAGTACTATTCCTTCCATGTTGCGTGATGTATTATTTGAGTGAATGTCATGCACCAATCTCAATTTGAGTTGCGATATGCATTACGGATGATTTGTAACTTTTTCATCTATTATGCTTCTGTATAACTGCTAATCTATTGTACAAGAAAGGTGCATGTTCTTGCGACTCACACAAAGTTAAATATATCAGCGAGTGATCGGAGTTAAATACTAGTCCATCCTCGATTAACAGATTCGGATATGAGATTTTTTTTAAATATAGATAAATTAATCGAATCAGGAACGTATTCATTGTCAGTTGGCATGGCTAATAGCAGTTCGCTTTATAGCTGTTAGTTCACGCACTTTCGTAGTCGTCAAAAGTGATCCCCATTGCGAATTTTTAGTAATAAGCCCATGAACGACTGTATACAAAAGTAAGAGAAATTTTTTTTGGTGTCTCCATTGTAATTTTTGTGGCTTGAAATTTTCAGTCCACAGTTTGTTTCTTCATGTTGTCGAATGCTATTTTTAACAATAACTGGCGAACCTTCGCCCTCAGGTCCTGGTTTAGTATTGGCTTTTATTAGATTATGTGTGTTACCAGCCGTTGGAACTAATTCAATCTTTTCATTCCTCAGTTTTTTTAAGCGTTTTTGATACAATAAAACCGTAGAAAGTCGAAGTTTATATATGCTATTTGCAAAATATTTTGTTAAATTAAAAAAGCAAAAAACCAAACTAAATTTAAATTTAAAAAAAAGCCAGAATTCTCTTTGATTATGACTTTTAACCGATATCAAACTGATCCAATAGATAGACGGACAAACAATCGAATATGTCTAGATTGATTAAACTCAGCGAGCTGTTCAAGGTTAGACGTCTTGGAATACTACTTCTTAACTTTAAGAGAAGTTTAAGAAGAGTTCTTCTTAAACTCTCATTGAAATACGCCTGTTTAGTATATCAGATTAAACTCGAAATTGCTAAATATCTTCTGATTTTGTAGAGCATTCAGACCTATTTTAGTTGCTACTTCCGCTTCCGCTCAGCTTATTGCTCTATCAAATTTCTTCAAGCTATTAAGGTTGCGCTTTTCATCTACTTCGAAAGAATCATATATATTTAAGGCAGTCTTGATTAGCTTTCAAATTGTGCAGAACCTTATAACAGTCGATTTTTTCTCTAATTGTTTAAATTAAAAAAAAAAATCGAATTTGTTCATTAGTATGGCTGCATGTGTGAAAGGTATAAATGGAAAACAATCCTTAATAGAGTTTTTATATAAAAAAAAATAAATTTTGCAGTGCATAAAATAATATTTTTTCACATATATTTGCATTTGTTATTTTAAATAACTTTATTAAATACAAATTCGTATTTCATTTTTTTATTAATTAAATTTTTATGCTTGTTATTTAGTGATAAATTTTTTTTTTTTTCAGCCGACGACAATCAATTCAATTTACTTTGATGATGCTTTAATAAATTTGCTTGTATGAGTGTAAGTGTGTATGCGAAATATAAATAATTTTTTTAAATAAGTTTGAGTGAAAAAATAATTCCATTGAAATAAAATTCAAAACAAAGTAAACACTTATATTTGGTATAACGACTAAATTTCCGAGCAATGCCGTTCACTTATGCAAACAATTGAGTGCAATATTTACAAATCGATTTTTTATTGTTAAACACAAATCAGTTTAATTAAATTAATTAAGTCAACAAGCGAAACAATTACAACAGCAACAACAACAACAACTACAACAATAACCATCATAGAAAGCCTCGCGGAACTGATACAAATTATTTTTATCATTTTATAAAATGCATAATTAAAAATGCTATAAATATTAAAATAATAATAACAATAATTCGAAAACCACTTTTCAGCTGTTAGTTTTACCTGTTCATGCATATTTTATGATGCATACGCAGCAGCGTCAGAGGAGCCAGCGTCAGCAAATGCAAGGTAAACAAAAAGGCTCTCAAGGGTATCTCTTGAGCTGAAAGCGAGTCAAGTCAATTAAAAGTTGCAGAACGAGTTAACGAAAGGGGTTTGTAGAAGTTTGTTAATAGTTATTTGCAAAGTCGTGTCAAAGCATATTTCATTATAAACTTTAGGGAATGGCGCTAAAATTTGTCGAAATAACAATTATTATTGTGTGGTGAGTGCAAAACTATATACAATAGAAAGACTGTTCTTAACTGCAGATTAAAGTATTACCCAGCAACAAATATTTGTCAATTTAATGACTAAATAGAAATGACCGAAAGAAATAAACCGAAAACGAAAAACTTCCCAACAACTGACTTCTATTTTTCAAGGCAATTTTTCAACCACTAATTCTGCATAGAATAAACATAAAAAACAATTCCAAATAAATCAAAAAAATATTATGCAAGCATTTAAAATTATGATGAAAGATAATATACGAATTATACTCTGGAATACTCATCATTCAGGCGGATTTAGTCATGGTTACTCGAGGCCTTTGACTATTTCAGCCTTGTGGACGATTACGGCGAGCATGCTCTATCTGAAGCATCTTTTTGGAGCTGGTTGCTTTATAAGAGGGTGATTTTGAGTTCGAAGGCAGCCTAAAAAGTTTGAAAACGTAGAATTTGAATCATTGCTTTATGTGGACCAAAGCCAAATACTTCAGAAGTTGTTAAAATCATTGCGAGTCGACAGTCAGCAAACGCCTAAAAGTCATAGAATTGTTTCAAAAACATAGAAACTTGGTGTTCGATGAGCTTTAACTCGTATGGTATGCGTTAAAACTGCTCGGATACAAAAAAAGAAGTTTTTTCTGTACTGCATTATGACTGGTGATGAAAACGAAATCCATCATGACAAACCCAAGTGGGAAAAAGTAATGAGTTTTGCACTGCTAGCCAGCAACATCGTTCGAAATGATGAATATTTATTGCTGTATTTGGTGGGACCAACACCGCATTCGACACGCCAAAACAATCGAAGTTTTTTGACGCCCTAACTGCACTAGATATAGCGGCAAAGATCGTCCGTCACAAAGCGTTGTCAGGGTGGGGAGAAATCTCTCCGACCACTTTGATTCCTTCTGATGGAATTCATCCTACTTCAGTGCCCTTACTTACAGAGTATGTCGGGCTCGATCTTGCAAAAGGAAGTGATGCTGCTTGCTTATGCCATTGACATCGATATCATCGGCACGCAGGAACGGCGAGTCAGCAAAGGCTTTCTCAGAAATTGAAAAACTGTCTCGGCTCATGGGTCTAGGGGACTCCGTCATCGCGTCTTGGACGGCCAGTGACGATGTAGAATTTAAACTTCAGTGTTGTAGAAAACTTCGTCTATCTTGGATCCTAGATAACCAACAACAACAACGTCAGCCTAGAGATCAGGCGAAGAATCACGCTTGCAAACAGATAACTTTTTTGGGATGAGCAAGCAGATGAGAAGTAAAGCCCTCTCTCGACAGACAAAAATCAAGATCTATAAGATGCTCATACTTCCGGTCCTATTGTATGGTGCAGAGGCATGGACCATGATTGATTCAGATGAAACAACGTTGGAAGTCCTTGAGAGGAAGAGGATTTTCGGTCCTATTAGAGTCGGCGATGAGTTTAGGTTCCGTATGAACCGCGAGCTGTACGAGCTATTCGATGAGGTTGATATAGTCCAGCGCATAAAATTTCAGCGGCTGCACTGGGCTAGGCACCTCATTCGAATGAATGAAATAGCTCCAGCACGCATGTTTTACATGGGGGGCCCAAACTTGATTGGTGAATGCCGAAATAGAGAAGGATCGGGCACGTGTTGGAATGATCTGTTATGAAAAGATCTCTCCAGCGCGCACAAGACTATGGAGGCTGGCGCGCCTTCCTAAATGAGGCCATGATCGAAAGACAGTTGAAGGTCATTTAAGTAAATGAGTAGCGCGGCTTGTTCTTCTACGAGCGGCTCAGACGCGACTCATGCATTTGAGCCACGCAGTAAAGCAAAAACGGACGGACTACAAAGCAATATTGCACTATGACAAACTGGTCAGGACCTACTTTTAAACTTTACACTACCAGCCGTATTCGTCAGACAGCGCTCCTTCCGACCATTACTTGTTCCGGTCGATGGCACATGACATGTCTCAGCTGAAGTTCTCTCCATATGAGCTGGTATTCGAAAATGAACAGAAAGATGGAAAAATATTGGGCATTCGAAATGAAAAATAATAAGAGAAACCTAAAGATGATTTTTAACAATAGTTGGAGCAATACCCTACACGAGCTTTCAACACAGGGAAAGTTCAGCATATTGTACTCTAGATACTGCACATTCCAGCCAGAATATCTTGCCGAACCGATTGCTGACAAAGATAGTTCTTCAGATCATTTATCGATATCCTCTGAGCTAAACTAAAGCGTAGAAGAAAACACCGAAATTTTTTTTTTTTTTTCTAAAAAGCTAATTGGGCACTTTCTGATGCAAATTTAATGGTGATCCCAGAATACGGCTAATGTTTAGTAGTATCAACAGCCTCACAACTGAACCAAACACCTAAAAAAAAATTGTTATATATTAAATGCATACATTGAACAGTGAACATACATTGAACACATAGCCAAGACAGTGTAAATAGAATCAACCCGCTAAACTTCGCGCCACAGTACTTAAGGTAAAAAATCCCAATATTTTTTAATGTCATTTTCTGGCAAAAATTGGCTACGCAAGCATTAAGAAGTAAAGTTAAATAACTACTTAAGGCATAATTCTTATTCTTCTGGATGTCTAATGCATGGTGTCTCTCCAATTTATAACATTAAAATTTAAACCCATTCCCTTTCAAAAAGAAATCCTTTTTTAAACAAATTGAATGGTGACATCCGTGTATAATGAGAAATCTGTTAAGTTGTACTATAACTTCGTACTTTTGTTAGCACCCCTCGTCTATGTTACAACATAAGTCAAATGAATTTAGAATAGCGGCAGAGGGTTGAATAGTGGCAAGTCACAAAAGTCAACGACTTGCAAAAAAAAAAAAAAAAACAAAAACGATTTGAAGCAACAGGAAAGTTAATTTGAGTTCAGCTGTAAAAGAGTTCCCCCAAACAATAAAATTGAGTTGTAAATATGTGGAAACATTGTAATGGAAAATTCACACGCATATGTACACACACACACACACACACACACATATACACACACTTTAAGACATTTTATGTGTTGTGCGCGCGCCTGACTATTGTTCCTACACACTCGTATATTAGCTGCGCTCATTTAAAATGCTAATTAATTACTTTAGCACACGACCGCAGTCGTCGCCATCCAGCCATCCACAGGAACCACAAAACCCTAAGAAACCACACACAGCAGCCGAGACTTTAAAAGACCAATGCGACGACAGCACAAAAAGCAATTGTCTGAGTAGCAGCCAAAGTGTGGCAGCATGGTTCAAAATTCAAGAAAGCAAAAAGAAAATTCGCTTAAGAAAATACTTATTTAAAAGTCGCCAGTTTTCTGCAGCACATGTTCATAGAAACATAAATAAATATTCACATATACTACATATATATATGCAAGAGTATTATTGCCACTTAAATCGTTTAATTTATACATAAAAACTTTGTTTTTAGTTGAAGCATGTTTCAGTTCTTCAATATCTTAGAAAGTATCTACTGTCGCGAGCACAAAAACAAAACTACGCACTCCAGATTCAGTTATGGCAGCTAGTTTCTGTCTCCGTCTTTGTGGATACAGTTTAAGTTTGATATCTGCCAGCTATACTTGCTTTAGTTTTGCTGGCTTTATATTCCTTTACTAGTTTAAGCTAAACCGACAAAAATCAAAATAAATGACAGTTCTCTGTTTTTTATCTACAAATACTGCTCTCCCGCAAGCATCTCGTATTATAATATATGCCTCATTCCTGCTGAATCGCTGAGACATAAGTAGTTAGGTATGTTCTGCTCCAAAGATAATACACCGTAAATACTTCACGCTCAAAAACATATTTCTTGCCTAAGACATTTATTAGCTCCCAATTGCTTATTCTTTTTAAAAGTTTGGTATTTCTGGATCAAACCTAAATGGAACTATTAATGGTTTGTGGTATTAAAGACTCTTATAATTCGTCTCGGATGAATAATGAACAATGATTCAATCCACTAACTTCAACTTTTAGCTATGAAACATCGAGTTGAACCACTGTGAAGAACTTGTTACAACATTTTCACTCGCATCCATGAAGTTCATCCAAAAACGCGCATTGTGCCAGAAACATTTGATGCAGCGCATGAACTGATAAATGAGGAACGCAAGCATAACATCAGATTGAGGCATTAGTAGAACCAGCATACATTTGGGCATCAAAAAGGTTTATCTCCGTTGGATAAGGCATAATTTGACCAAAGCTAAAGCGAAAGAAATACAACCATGCTGGTTCCAAATATGTTTATGACATCGTAAAAATTGCAGCTTTCTGGTTGTAGGCAAATGAGTTTGAAATAAAGCAGAAATCGACAACAACTCAAAAACATTTGTTCGCGAAAGCAGCAATTGAACG
This sequence comes from Leucophenga maculata, assembly GCA_035044805.1. Lineage (NCBI taxonomy): Eukaryota > Metazoa > Arthropoda > Insecta > Diptera > Drosophilidae > Leucophenga > Leucophenga maculata. Next base: position 33,490 of record JAWNNP010003512.1, on the reverse strand, counting down.
GCTGCTTAGTCGGAAATGCTGCCCATGTGGCAACTGTTCCGCTGTAGCAAAGTGGGACGTTGAATTTTTAAGTGGCATACAACCATTTGTTTGCCACAAGTTTTCCACGAATTGTGGAAAAATAATCGCCTAAGACGGATTGTTCTGCAACACGACAACGCCAGCTCACACACATCGGCTCATAAGATTAGGCCTTAAAGCCTTGACTTGTCAACCATCAAAAAAAGTCGAAGGGTATCAATTTTTTTTATCGTATTCCTAAAGGCAAAAGGCGTATAATTTCCTTCCCAGCCCATTGCAGCCGCTGGAATTTTATGCGCTGTACTATGTCAATCTCATCGAATAGCTCGTACAGCTCGCGGTTCATACGGGACCTAAACTCGTCGCCGACTCTAATAGGACCAAAGATCCTGCGTAGATTCTTCCTCTCGAAGACTTCCAACGCTGTCTCATCCGACTCAATCACGGCCCATGCCTCTGCACCATACAAGAGGACCAGGAGTATCAGCGTCTTATAGATTTTCATTTTTAAAAAATTTGCTTACTCAGCCATAAAAAGCATCTGTTTGCAAGCGTGATTCTTAGTATGATCTCCAGGATGCTTATCTCTTTTCCAAGATAGATGAAGTCTTCTAAAACATTGATGTTAAAATTCTACATCGTCACTGACTGTCCAAGACGCGATGACGGAATGCGAGGTGACTTCGTCTTGTCCTCATTCACAGCTAGACCCATGAGCCAAGACTGTTTTTCAATCTTTGAGAACGCCTTGCTGCCTCGCCGTTCCTGCGTGCCGATGATATCGATGTCATCAGCGTAACGAGCAGCATCACTTCCTATTGGAAGATCAAGCCCGACGCACTCTGTTTGTAAGGGCACTGGCGTATGATGTATTCCATCAGAAGATTGAAAAAATCGCACGACAGAGCATCGTCCTGCCTAAAACTTCTTTGGTATCAAAGGGGTTGGAGAGGTTTTTCCCCACCCGGCATCGTTTTGTGTGTGAGATAAAGTAAAGACGGACAATCTTTGCCGGGATACCTAGTGCAGACAGGGCGTCGAAAACCTTCGATCGTATCGGCTCAACTCAGGGGTCTTTTCCAAGATTTGGCGTAATGTGAATATTTGGTCACTGGTCAACCTTTTTGCTCTGAATCCGCACTGATATCGTCCTATCAGTGAATCGGTGCATGGATTCAGCCTATTGCACAATTCGCGTCACAGAGTCTTATATCTGATGGTGAAGAAGACATATTCCGCGGTAGTTGTCGCAAACAACAGTGTCTCCTTTCTTAAAGATAGGACAGAGAATACTGAGATTCAAGTCATTGGGTATGCGTTCATCGGACCATATCTTGCATAAAAGCAGGTGCATACTCCTAAACAACTCTTCGCCGCCAGTCTTAAATAACTCAGCTGCCAGCTTTTGAATAACTATATCGACCTCGTTATAGTCCGGTGGCTCTACAGTAGTGTCATCATTAACTGGTGGTTCCGCTGTCATTTCTCTATCGGCGGAATGGTGCGCTTCATCGCCTTCGTGTAGGTTGAAGAAATGACTCCTCTAGAATCTTTGTGATTCCTGTTCATCAGTAACCATATTTCCATTTTCATCCTTACAGAAAATTACTCCAGGTTTAAAATTTTCAGTCAGCCGCTTGACCTTTTGATAATATTTTCGAGCTTCATTTCTGTCACGTAACAGCTCAAACTCCCGCCTTTCTTGTTCCTTTTTCTTGTGTCTGAAAAGGTGTTTCATCTCTCTCCGTTTCTCACGATAAGGTTTCAATTCATAAGGCACCCAATTTTCAATGCTTTTAAGCGTCTGTAATTGTTATCTTGATCAACTGCCAAAGCTTCATCATTGAGAAATGCCTCCAATTCTTCAACCTCAAACCTTTTTTGTCTGGCTGTCCGGGTTGTGCTTCATCTTCTAAGTTGAAGTTTAAACCGTGCAAGCCACTTCTGGCACGTTCTTTCAGCTAGAGCAAGGTCACCATTAACTTTTACTAAAATAAGATGACTTTCGGTAGTAATTTTCTTCATGTTACAGTTACGAAAAAGAACTCCCCGCAAAAACACTTTATTTGGCACAAAGTTTGGCATTAGTACGGCTTCAACCAAATGACATATATGTACTAAAAAATACCCCCAATGACAGTAGCTTCCCAATGACGCCCTCTCTTAGAAAACCGCACAATTTAGTTCCTAAAACCAATACTTGATGAATTCCTACTGGTTTGCATGATCTGCAGTTGGTGAAGATAAAAATAAACTTAAAACTTCAATAGTAATGTTATGCTATGTATATAACGGGTTAATAATGGGAATTTAATGTTTCGTGTGTTTCTGTAATTAAAGTTGATATTGTATAAATTGTGCGTTAAACAGTTTGAAGGTGTTTATAGGCTCAACTGTTGCCGAGGCATCAAACTACAATTTAAGTTGCACAGCAGTGCAGAATGCAAGCCGAGTTACTTAAATTTCAGCTTGACTCGACATGGATTTCACACTGAGGAAATGTCCTTTAAGTATTTTGAGTTTCTATAGTATTTAAATTTAAGTTTCATATTGCACTTGAAGTACAGTTCCCATGTAAAGCTGCAGGCTATATGATATACAGGCAACTCGACAGTAGTCTATGATGCTGCTTGTCTTGTACAAATGTAAAATTTTCTTTTTAATTTCGCTGCACGAAAACCATTCACAGCTTGCTGGTTGGTTCACAGTATTTTGCAGCTGTTGCGGCAATTGCCAGCACTGGCAGCATTCTCTACCATTTGAATTGGATTTAGCCAACCACGCTGCTCTTGTTTGCGTATCATTTCTGTATGCAGCGCATAAGCTGGCAAGCTTGGCGCTTTATTATCGTATCATGCAGCGTTTATCTGAAGCAATGTCGTCGCCTTTGCATTTGCACCCACCAAATGCATCATCAAACAAACAAAAAAAAACTATCGACAATGGTACGCCTTTGCCAAAAATCATATTTGCACTCAATTCGTATGCAATTGCCGTAGTCAGAAGAGCCAATGCCAACGACACTATGAGCAACAAACGCTTCAATGTCCTCAATCGATGCTTGGTGTCGTCCTTCAATCTTGCCAGTCATTTTCAGGCGACACACAGACATGCTTCAATGCTTAAATGAATGCTGCTGTTTGTTTATTTGTTTGTTTGTTTGTTTGTTTAAGATATGAGAACGTTGATATAAAGTGTTTTTGTTTTTTTATTTTTTTTTCTTTATTTGTATTTTGGTAAGTTGTGCGTAGTTCAGTTTGATTTGGCTTTGGGTTGACTGCGCGATTACGTTCTTTCATTTTGTTTATCTTTTACTTAAATAGTTGCTTGTGCAAAAGTTTCCTACACAAATGTGGGCTACAGTAGCAAGTATTTAAGCTCGATGACTTGAATGGTGCTAGTCATGTCCGTCTGTCTGTCTGCTAGATTTTAAACGTGATAATCATATTAAACTAAAGCAAGAAATGTATGCAGCTAACTAACCTGGAATGTTTTTATGTGAACTATTTAATATGCAACATAAACGTGCAGCGCCGACACTGAAAGCTGAAATGGGAAACGTAGACATTTCAGAGTTTCATATTTATAAAAATTTCTACAAAATTTAACTTTTAATTGCAAGTAAAAACTAAAACATTTTTGAAATACATTTTTTGACCATCTATTCGCTCAAAAAATTGATTCACAAATGCATGGCTTCAATAAAATGACATAAATTGAAAATGTCCATATTCTGAAGTTCTGAAAATTTTCGAAAATGACGTCCTAGTCGAATGCAAAAAGAACGAGGTCTCTATCTATTACTGTTTACGAGATCTTTTCGTTCATACAGACGGATAGACGGCCAGACTATCTGCAGGATTTTTGATTTGAAAACTAAAGGCTTCATTCTTTCAGGTCTGTTTATTTAATGCGAAACATGCATAAAATGCACAGATTTCATAATGAAACTAGTTTTTTTTTTTAATTCTGCTATACGCTGCGTATACGCAATATGTACTCTGAGCTGCGTACGTATTGCGTATACAACATGTTAACCATTTGCAAAAAAAAAAAAAAAATGAACGAGACAGTAGTGTACAATTTGAGTACAGTTTGTTCTACATTCAAATCGATATGCTAACAACAAAGAAGGTGGTCGACTGCGAGATACCCTTTACCTCAATTCAATTCGTGTGGCATACTACATTGGAATTATTATAATATATACAAACATTTTTCACTCCAAGCTAAACTAAAACACAACAAAATGTTTTTCATACAAAAAACTAGAAAGAGGAACAGATTTGTTTGACGCTTACACCTTCTTGTAGTCCGATATGCACTTATATGAAATATTTTATGAGAGTCTAAGTAATATACACAAAAAATTTTGCTTCTTTAGCTAGAAAAGTGAAAATACAAACATATTTTCTCAAGAAAACTCAGCAAGAAAGCGTAGCATATATGTCTACTACTGCTTAAGAAGAGTTGGACTTTTCTATTTGAAGCGAAAATAGAAGAAATGTCGAAGTTTTAAGGCTCTTTCATTTATAATCTACAAGTTCTTGTTGTTCATAGCCAGAGAGACGGACATATCTCGATTTGTACTAAGGAGCTATTGCTGACGATCCTTTTCTTTACGACTTTGCGACTTGGTATATGTTTAATCATTTAAAGTTTTGGTTTGCTTAGTTTTATACTTTAAAGCATTAATTCCTGCCGAACTAATACGTTGCTTCAATGCGTTTTGAGATTTAAAAATGTCATCATTTAAAGCTGACATTTCAATTCTTTTCATACAGTGAGAAGTGGGAGAAGCAAAATACTTTTCGTCAGTATCATTTATTCTTGTTAATTTCCAACCTTTTTGTTTTGCAGAAGCCGCGCTTAATATGAATTCGAACCTAACTGCCATTTATTTATGAATATGGACGCACACGCGACCGTAGTGGAACATAAATACATAAATTAGTTCATTGTTTTAAATTAAAAATTCTTATAATTCGGCATGAGTTAATGCGTAACTGATCACATTTGCTTGTGTATGAAAGCAGTTTCACATTTTCTTTTATTTATTTAATAAAATTTTCTTTATTTTATTTATGTAATACAATTCAAATTTCGTTTAAAAAAAAAGAAAGGGGTTAGGTGCATCGCATACCTTATGCGTAATACATTGAAAAACATTAATCAATAAAAAAATATATACTTTTACCGGTATTTATAAGTTCAAACAATTGCGAATTCAGCAAAGGCTTGTCATTCGATGCCTACACCTAATAGCGCTGAACTAAAAGTGTTGTCGGTTCAAACCAAAGTCATAAATAAAACAAGGCCCATTTAAAAGATTTTTCCAAACCTGCTGCATATTATGTATCAAAAATGCCCCTAAAAGTTAAACGTGCAAAAGTTGATAATAATCAATTTAATAAATTATTATCACCCACTGCAAATATTGAATGTTGACAAAATTGACGAAGATGTTATTAGTAATGAACCAAATCTAACAAATAAAATTAAAGTTGCTCCTTGATATCGAAAATTATTTAATGAAAACTTATTCTCCTTGTTTTTAAATTCTGCAGAAAAAAAACCATAATAGCGAATTTTATTCGTTCGATACCAAAATCTCAAAACCATATAAAGCTGTGTTGTCTGGATTACATAAGTACCCGAACAACGAAGTAAAAGAAATGCTCATCCACCTCGGCTTAAAATGTTTGAAAGTATAAACTAAAGAAAAGACAACAAACGCAGGACTCCTTTATTTTAAAAATAAGTCAGTCAAGCTGCAACTTCTCAAACAGAATTTTTGCAATAAAAACCACACCAAAGTAAGATCTATAAACAAATCAAAACCTCATATGCCAACTGTGCTGTCTGTCATCAAATTACTGTCTGTACTTCTCCAGCCAAACCACTTTGTGCAAGGTTGAACATCGATCAACTGATGCGAACTGTGCTGCCTGCTGCTCTCCTGCGTAAATGATTAAACAACAGCAACCGTGCCCTTAATTAAAAAGTAATACCAGCTACGAATCCTATTTTCTACACATTGCTCATAATGTAAATCGACAAAATGCTCAAAAACCTTCAATGAACTCCTATGGACTAAATGAGGATAATCCAAATACCAGTAGAAATCATATCAGCAGTCAATGGTTACAATGAAAACTTAATAAACTCCACATGAGCTATGTAAAGTAATCACCCAATTTATGTTCCATTTGGATTTTTGAGACATAGTCCTGAAACTGTTTTTGTTTTGGATATAGATCTAAATAATCTAGTTACAGGATACCAAACTATCCTCAATGTTGCTGCAAAATTTTCGAAAATTATTCATTTTGCATTTCGTATGCTTTTATTATATTCTCTAAGACTGGTTGTGTACTCTAGCCAGTCTCCAGTGCGCTTGGATTTATTAAGTAGCTTCCGGACTACTTTCGTTGTGCCACCAGGAAGTATCTTTGGCAGTCTTATATTCTGTTTGTTAACAACTTTAATATTATCAGTTTTTAAAATTTTTCAAGTCCATTAAATTGGCCTTCGTACATTTCCCAGTTAATACGTCTAGGATTTCTAATAATTTTCTTTAAGCTGCAATGTCTAGTAATATGATCCGAGATAGCTGGTTCATTAGAAAGCTTCCAATTACAGATAGAATTTAACTAAGAGCATTGCAGAAGATGATGTTATAGGAGTAACTACCATCCTACTAACCACTGAACTAAGTCTAAAGAAGTTCCTGTTCCTTTTTTACTTCGTATTACTGCCCGGTGTGCCATACGCTATCAAATGCTTGTTTATCATCAAGAAATACGTCCGAACAGAACTATTTCTCTTCAAAAGAATTTTGAATGACTTCAACGATTCCGTGAACCTGCTTTAATGCTTACGTCGAATCCCGATTTGATGGTCGGGAAGGATGTCGCTTTCTAGTGCAGGTAGCACTCTACGAATGAATATTCTTTCGAATATTTTTGAAAACTTGGAATTAGAATTACCGCTGCGCACTTCCACTGGTTAGGGCAGTGGACAAGCCTGAAACATATATTAAATATTTCCACTATCAGTTATAGACATTTTTCGGGAAGTGCTTTTATTGTTGCTATGTCGATTCCGTCGTATTCAAATGACTTTTTTCTTGCCAGAAGTCTTATTTCATATGTAAGCTCTTCCAAACTGGCTGGAGGTGCTTTGATCACTCTGTCTACCTCTGCTTCGTGTGAACTGCTGCGAATCGCGAACGATGCAAACTGTTTCTGACAGCTATTCCCATTAGGTGTTTTAATGGGAATTAAACGTCGAACTGAATGTTTTAAGTACTTTGTGGCTAGCCATGAATTGCATTCAGGTCCGCATTAGGCTCAGCATTAATGAGGAAGTCTTCAATCGCATTGTTTTTCAAGTCAACCAGTCTCGTTTTTAATTTTTTTCAAACTCTGTCTAAAGCGTTCTTGTCTACAGGTTAGTGAAATTGCTGCCATATACGTCGAAGCATTTGTTTTCATTAACAAGTTCATGAATTTCGATAATCGAGTAGTTGCGGTATGAGAATGGCTTGTTTAATATTTTTGGAGGAGTTGCGATGTCTGCGGCTTCATGAATTTTCCAGCTTAACCATTCGACCGTCAACATCTCCTATGGAATTCATTTCTATATTAGGGTCAACTTGACCATCTAACCAGCATCGGAATAGAGATAAGTTTGAGATCTTGCAGAGAATCAGGATCGACTGCTACTGATTTCGATGACGATTGCAGAATGATCAGAAAATAACAAGTGGAACTCTTTAATTTTTATCATTCGTCTATCGATTCCACGGCAGATGGTGATATCTAGTATATCAGGGTGACGATTTGGGTCAGACGCCCAGTACATTGGACTTCCTAAAGTTCCCACTAAATCATTTTTCGATTGAATGCACTTCAATAGTTCGAGTCCTTTCGGGTTATCAATTCTAGCTCCACAGCAGCGATTCTTCGCATTTACATCACCACCAAATATAGTTTGAAACATGTTTTGAGTGACTTGATGTCTTGGTGGAAAGTACGCAGCCGCTATTTGAAAGCTACCAGTAGCTGCATTTAGTTCTATGGTGCTTACTTGTGCCCAGAGAGAGTCTGTAATATGAATCTTCGAAATTAGTAAAATGTCTACGTTGTGAGATTTGATGGCAGGTTCGCGCTCGAACTTTTGTTGGCTGGCAGCGTTAGCGTTCCATGCAATAATTTTAAGGTTTGGATGCATTGTTACTGATGAGTGATGTGTCAATACCGCTCAATCTGCTATTCCAACAATTGTTGAACTGATCTGGCAATGTCGGTGTAAGGATGGAAATGGAAATCTGGTAACGAAAGAACAGGAATCACTGAAATTATGGAGGAGTCATTCTACTAACCTACTTGGATGCGATGAAGCACACAATTCCGCCGATAGAGAAATGACACCGGAACCACCAGTTAATGATTGTAGAGCCACCGGACTATAACGAGGTCGATTCAGTTATTAAAAAGATGATGGGCTGATGGGCCCATTCAAGACCGGCTGCGAACAGTTGTTTCTTTAGTGCACTCATCCATCAGAACTATGGCATTGTTAATCATGTCTCTGAGCAACATTTTAATAGTAAGTCTTTGTTAAAAGTGAAAAGCTTTGAGGGATTTCTGAGAATACTTTAAGAATTTTTGAAAATGATGAACTTATATCCGATCATCATTTCATACTTAAACTAGTTTATTCTTTTTAATGGTGAGGTACTCTCGGCAAAGTACGTGTTGCCATGTTGGAATTTCCACAAAAAAAAACAAAAAAATAGAATTGGACGGCACAGTAGTGTACAATTTGAGTACAGCTTGTTAGACATTCAAATCGATATGTTAACAAAAAAAAAATATGGTCGACTTTGAGATACTCTGTAACTAATATACAAAAAAATTTGACACTCCAACGCTGTATAGGAAATAAAAGTGTTTCAAATGAGCAAATCTTCTGGTTATGACATAATACTTAACTCAGAGCATTAAATTTGCTTGGGAAGAAGGCATGGTTCTGTTGCTGATGCTGACAGTTAGTAATAAATCTGCACGTTTCAACTGAAACAACGCCAATCTTATACTCTATTTCATTCAATGCATAAAGGGTATTAAAAAGAGAGTAAAACAAAAAAAAAATAGACTCTATGGTGCAGGCGACAAGGACACGCTTTGCCGCTGGCAATTAAATGGCGTGCCAAAAATTGCCAAGTACAAATAAGTTCCACAAAAAAAAAAAAAAAAAAAATGGCAGTCAACGAGAAAATGAAGAGGGTGCAAAAAATTCGATTGGAGCAAAAGAAAAAAATCTATAAACTAAATTCATAGAAAAGGCAAACAGCACAGAAACTGTATCAAGACAAGACAAGATATTATAACCAAAGACAAAAAGAACTTAGAACAATAAAAGTTAAGACGAATTTTATGAACAATTGAAGGCAACTTTATTGGCACTTAATACGAAACAAATAGTCCGGCGCAAGTACGCAACGTATGAAGCAACGCATGAAATGAAGTACAAAGGACCATAGGAAGTAGAAAGGACACAAAACAAGCAAACACTGAAATAAAACATAACCAAACAGTACTGAGCGAATGCTTGAATAGACGCTGATGACCAAGTGAGACATTAAGCGGCAGATTGCTCTCCAGCGTGTATAACAACCGATTGCCTACACCAGCCTACGAACTGTCAATTTGTCAGACCGCTGTTCCTAGGCGTTCAAACGGTTTGTGTTTGTGTTTTTGTTTGCATTGTTTTGGTTTGCTTACTGCGACCGAACCGAATGACTACAATTACCAAACAAAACAAAACAAAACAAAACAAAAGCAACAACACCGAGTTCAAGTCAGCAAAAGAGATAGTGATACATAGTTAAAGAAAGAGATAGATAGACAAAATGCGTCGCCGCAGCACGCAGCAAGCAAGCAAAATAAAAGTCATTTACACAAAATAAATAGCAAACCAAACCGAACAAATGAACGAGATTGGTTGACCTTCGAAAGGCCGCAAAAGGCCCAACAGATGAAATGTTGCAGCAGCAGCGCTGTATGTTAAACAGGACGAAATAGCACAAAATACTTGAGGGGGCAAGGCATAGCCGCAAGTAAAAGCAACAGAGCAAAAAGGAAGACATTCCGAATGGTGGAATGTGTATCTTGTTGGTTGTCGACAAATAGAAATATAGTACGAGTAGTTGACTTGCTTTCCTTAAGATAGTCTTAAAGGCGAGTGCGTGCGTTTGAGGGGCAGCGAAAACTTGGCGCTCACAGGGCAAATAGTATTTTATGAGTCTGCCTATTCGATTCTGCCGCAAATAGTTTTGCGCGTTTGCTATGCATTAGTAATTGCTAAATAGAAACAAATGAAAGTGCTTACGGACAACGAAATTTTAATACGCTACACTAGCGATGCATAATAAAATCTGAGAGTAGATCTTTAACTTTTCAAAATCCTAGACACAATAGCCTATATTTCTAAGCTAAAGCAGTATGCAATTCGAAAATATATTTAATACAAATAGCGAATTAATAATATTATATTTTTTTTAAAGTTTTAAAACATATATTTTTATATTTATACAGCGATGGACTTACCTTAAAATTTTATTGCGGTCTATAGGTAATGGAGCTATAATGTTGTGCTGTTGGTTGACTAATTTATGCGCAGTTTAACCAACCACAATCTAAAAATTAAATAAAAATACATTAATATATAATAATTATGCGAGAAATATATAGGTTTTTATATTACATGCGAGTTAATAGCAAAATATGCAAATTTTCATACGATTCAAATAATTTACATTTTAATGAAACTCATCACAATCACAAATTTGCAATTGTATAGAATCAGAAGTTAATTTTAAATAATTACGAGGAAAAAAATAAATCCTTAATTATTAAAGTTTTGTAATTTAAAAACAAACTAAATGTGCCAAGCTGCATTTCTATGCATGTAATTGCAAAGAATCCATTTGAAAATATTAAACAATTCCAAAGTAACTTAAAGCATTACTCCTAGTTGGAGTTTAGGGCGAAAATATATGCAATCTAAAGACTTCTATAAGCTGCGAGGGCTCTTAGTTCACACCACATTGCCCTGGGCACAATTTCAGCATGGACAGTGCGAATCCATGTTTGCCATGGACGACCCCTTTGACGGCTGCCTTGTGGGTTCCACTGTTGTCGTCTTCTCTGCGCATAGTGTTACCTATCCAATTCCACTTGCATCTTTTTACTTCAATGTTCATAGGTTGGGTGTTTGTTGCTTACAATAGGTCAGCGTTTGAGATCGGCAGATAATCCTTAGACATTTGTTAACAAAAGATTGAAGCTTTCCGTCAATCCTATCCATCCACGTCTCTGAGCCATATTACGGAATAGGTTTTAAACTGGTGTTGTATATTTTTATTTTTGTTCTCAATGAAAGTGCCATACTTTATCGAGTTTTCTAAAAGCAATCCGCGCTTTGCTTATACGCGCAGCTGAGTCTATCGCTGGAATCCCATCCGCTGTAATATAACTGCAAAGATAGGGCAACTTCTCAAGATTTTCAATGGTGACAGTGGTGCTGTAGCTGAGTTCGACCTCTGAGTTACAAACGCATCAACTTTGTTTTTGATCTTGCGACCTCTTGCACGAGCATTAGCTTCCACACTCCGAAGATTCGCTGCAGCACCACTATGCGTGTGCGTCATAAAGCAGATGTCATCAGAATAGTTTAAGTCGCTACGCTTCTGATTAAGTCTCCACTGTAGGCCTGGTGGCACCTCCGCGTTTGTGCGCTTTAGGACCCCGTCGAGGACTACTATGTTGCCTTTAAACCGCACGGTGAGAGCTGCGTCCTCTTAGAAAGCCTTTATGAGATCAATGAATCTGTCAGGGATCCCACAGCTGACAGATGGTATCAAACGCCCGCTCAAAGTCTACAAATAGTAGGTATAACTGGGACCTCTACTCGACCGACTGTTCCACAATGATGCGTAGTGTATTATTGTGGTCCACACAAGACCGATTTGGTCAGAACCTATTCTGTTCTCTTCTTAATTGGGTGTTTAAAGTTGGCGAGATTCTGGCTAAGACGATGAAGGCCAGTACTTTTTTGATGGAGTTTAAAAGCGTTATACCACTCCAATTTATGCACTGACTTAGGTCGCTCCATCTTTCTGTGCCTTTTTCGCGAGCTTAGAATAATCAGAAAGAGAACGCACATTCCATGTTCCATGTTCCTATTCGAGTCAGTTGTTTAAAGCGAGTTGAACAGTTGTTGTTGTATCCGAGGCTTGTTTCCGTTTCTTGAGTGCGTATAATTTTTACGGTCGGGTCACTAGCCCAACGCAACCAGTTTTATGACTTTTTATGACTTTTATTTAAGAGATTTCACTCTCTCCGCCCGACTACAGATTAGCCAGCACTTATAGAAAGTAAAGAATAATTGACGTTCTAAAAGCCGCCCCGCGTAGAGGATATAGTTGCACTGCCGTCTGTATACACAATTACGGCACGTACACCGGAGTGTTACATGTTATACACTTCTGTAACTGATCGGCTGACGGCCATAGTTTTCTCTAAAATTTCCGATCACGATGGCTGTTGGTTCCTGAGCCTAAGTCCTCTAAGGAACGTGCGGACTAAGTGGCCCGCTTGCAGCCATTTGAATTTAGCGGCGAGACTAGAAAAAATATTGTCTAGACTTTGCTTGACAGCGCTGGTCTGCTATGCTTTCCAGTCGGCTCCTTCACTGCCCAAGAAATTATGGCGCATATAACAGATCGGAAGCCCAAGAAAGCTTCAGATGAGAAAGTGTTTGATAATAAAACACTGAAGGCCGAAATGATGCACTTTCTTGTAATCCTGTTAAGTAAAAAAAGGCTAGGATCTGCACGAATTCATATAGACTCACCAGTCTATTGTGTACTGTAGCAAAGATTTCCGAGATTTTCCTCCCAGCAAGAATAGTTGGGTACGAAAAGGTAAAGAGAGGTATACCACCCGTAAATCTTATGGATCCGCGGAACAGTTGAATAGTATGGTAGACTTCATCCTAGACGTCTATCAAGTCAAATAGTATGAGTTGACCTCTTCTCTTGATAGAAATCAGGATTTGTTAGAGCTGTGCTTAGTACAAAATTATTTTACCAATAGGACCTTTTTCGTATTTCTGCATGGAGCGAAGTCAACAATGAGTGCAATCAAGAAGGCGTATTGGGCCAATGCTTGATTATACGTAACACCATTCTATCCAGTGATAAATTTGCCTACAATGCTACCAATTTGCTCCACCTATATTTGTATAAATCTGGGCAAATACGTCAGCGTGATGCACTCAGACTTGGCCGAAAGAGCCTTAAGAGCTTAAGTTGTTAAAATAATTGCTGATACAAATAAAATTTTAATAATTAGTTGAAGAAAAAATAATGAAACATGCTTAAAGCATTAAAGCGCTGACGTTTCTAATCTATTTAATCAAACTTTTACCTTTATGCCACACAAGCTTAAATCTATAAACACGAACTATTGCACAAAAAGATTAAACAATTTCCATTTTACGTGACTATTTGTAGCATTAAATTGGATTAACTTTCAAATAATATTATAAGCATAAGTTAACCGAATGACTTTAAGTGGATTTCGCAATGATGATGCTTCACCTTCTTCTGCTTCTACTTTTTCTAAAGATGTTGATAAGCGTTACGCGTTAAAGATAAACTTTTGTATCTTAATAACGCGCAGATAACTTCAAAGTCAACACGGCATAGTGCCGTGAGCGCGTAAAAATTCTAAAGAAGAAGAAGAAGAAGCTATACACTTTCACAAAAATCATCAGCAGAGGGCAACAACCACTTGAAGTAAGAGTACGCGAAGGACGAAGCAGCTCACATGCTCAGTTTACTCGCTTGCGGCATTAGAATTATTACAGCTGCAATTGAAGTAGCAAGTTAAATAGTTGAATAAACAGCAAGTAGCTAAATGACTGCACGACTGACTGTCTGTCTGTCTGTTTGACTGACTGACTGACTGACTGACTAACTCAATCATTCACTTACTTAACGTTGATGAGGATTTTATTTAAAAAAAAATAAAATAGTAGATGATGGAAAAAATGAAATGCTTATAACTCAGTTAACAGATTTCCAAGGATTTTGCTTTAAATTCTGTTAAAATGCAACAATAAAAACAACCTGGGAATAGTAAACGTGCATTAAAAAATATAAAAAAAAAATACGCCAACATCAGCCCCTAGTAGTGATAGCAACATTTTGTCATATAAGAAGTGCGGAGAGTTCACCAAGTAAATCCCCAACGAAAGCCATTATAATGCGTTCCCAATGCGCATAAGAAGCAGTTCTTGAGCAGTGAAATGAAGTTCGTGTAGAGTGCCGGCGCGTATATATTGTATCCTACATATATAAATATAAATACAGACGCATTCGAAAGGATTGCCAAATGACAATTTAAGGATTTTGTTATTTACATAAATTTATGCGAGGCGAGGTGATGTTGTCGAGTATGGCAAAGCGTCGTCTTTGTGTGTTTGCCGTAAATAAGTGTTTGCACTGTGTTAGAGTGTGTCCTGCTCTCTCTCTCTCTCTCTCTCTCTCTCTCTGTGCTGGTGTGTAAATGTATAAAAAGTAATGAAGTTTGCACGTTTGTACGTTCTGGCGGCAAATTAATTGCGCTATTTAGAAATCTTATTAATTTATACGTTTTAAAGTCAACTTGAATTAAAAATGGTTGGTAATTACATAATAATTGCAATAAATGCTTGCTCTGTTATGCTGGCATGGGGCAACAAGGACCTCAACCAGCGGAATTTAATTCGTAGATGCATGCAGTACTTAAATATTAATTTTTGTGTGAACCCTTATGAAGTATAAAATTTTGTAGCAAGCACATGAAGTTCTTATTGTGCTCGAATGCGTCCAAAAAAATTAAATTGAGTGATTGCCTTCTGGTGCTGACTGTGAACAGCTTTAAACAAACAATTGCCGAATTTTTTGTTTGTTGAATTTTACGAGTCATGTTGTGATCTTTTGCAGAACGCTGGAAACTGAAAAAGAGAAGAATATGGTGCAACTGTTTAGTACAGCGATTGTCATCAGGAAGCTGACATTTTTTTGACTGTGGCATAATAATAAACACCAGTTCTTCAGCTAACGAAATTATTTCAGTCGAACAGCCTAAGCAATTCCTGAAGAAAATTGAGCTTGACAGCAGATCTACGCTGCCTGTTGCTCGTTTTGATGTAGACTTTTGGTTTAAGAAAACCAGCAAGAAGTTCCGCTCTGAGATTCTAATCTTTATCAGCTCTTCGGATGAACAAGATCACATACGCACTCAGTTCTTCAGCATGAACATGACAGAGTTACTTATTAAGCTCGAGGGTAGCAAAGCCACCTGGTAGACTGAAAATAATGAACTGACTTCCAAGCATATCGAAGCCTTACTACTGAAATACTTGACACATGAACTGGCTTAAGAGCACCGTCAATGTGCTCGTCTCGATCAGCTGCAATAGGGTTGCTTTGGAAAGGAACTACAATCTACAAATTGTTGGCTGAGAAATTCAAGGATACAACATCTGTCATTGCCTCAACTGCCAATGAAATTCAGCCAACCAAATTTTCGTCATTCCTCACCATCAAATATTTCTGTAAGGCTGACAACAAGGTCATCGATTTCAATGTAGACAGTACTTTATTATGGTGAATCGGAGCAGGAGCAGCACAAGCAGGATGTGTACACATCGCGTTAGATACTTGCGATATGTAGTTCTACCAATTGGTCTTCCTAGAATTTCTGTTATTTTATTTTCAGTGCTAAGCCATGAATGGTTTCTAAAATGCATCACAATAACAAATGATACAACTTTTATTCACGAATTTCTAGACACTCTACAGATCACCGAAATATTGGTTTTAACCATGGCTTGACCATGCATGTCCTATGGTTAAAGAATGGCGAGTCTAGAACATCCCATGGTGAAAAGAGTGTAGGGAACACCATAGCAGACAAAACAAATTAAAAGAATGCACCATGGAACTAGCTTTCTATAACAAAGAGCTAAAAAATGCTAAATGCAGGAACTGCCTGCGCAAAATGATGAAAGTATATCAATTCGGAGAGCAGATAACTTAGGAAAGCAGATAAATTAATTCCTGGGAACATATATGCATTACTCCAACCGGAAGAAGATAGACTTTGTTTATATATATATATATATATATCTCATTGTATGTATCTGCCTTTGAACCTTTCAAATCATTGCTGAAACATAAATTCCACAGTAGCTCTCTCAGCCAAAGTAGTGTGTGTCAATCATATTTTCTAATGTGCCAATAGTCTATGCAGGAAAGTTCCCCTGCAAAGCCGGGTATATCATCTAGTACTCATGTATGTACGATAAAAATCACAGGCGCTGCCAGCAACATCATTAAATTTTATGTTAACCCGAAAACTGGCAACGATGACAATATGAAACAAATGTGCAAACTTTCGGAAAGAACATAAAAACAAAATGTTGTATAAAACATTTAACACAGCACGGAAAGGTGCTGCGGGTTACTTAAATAAAGAAAGAAAAAAAACAGCAGAAGAAGAAAAAAAACAAACAACCAAAATAAGCTGAGTGAAATGCAAAAAAAAAAAAAAATAAAACTAAATAAATAAAACAAGGCTGAATATAATGTTGCAACTCCCTGTGACATATGACAATTTTCAACACTATTTTATTTATGCACCTTACACATGACGCCATAATGCGTGCTTAACAGTTTGTCGAAAAGTTTTGTAACATTGTGAAAAAAGCTACGGAGATATAATGATGTTGCATCTAAAGTCAATCAATTGATGTTTTTTTGTTTACAATAATCAATTTCAGCATGAATTTGGCTAAACTGCAAATGGACCTCATTCAAGTTGCCAACAGTAAGAGTGAGTGAAAAGTTTCGTCGCTGTATTAACCTTCGAATCTTATACGACAACTTCAAAATTTGAGCAATTATTCCTTGGTCTACGAAATATATTCCATATAGATGGAGATTTTAATGCCAAGAACAGATGCTGCAGAAATTTTATGGCAGACTCAGGGGGTATAAGCCTACTGGATGCTGTGCAGAATTCAGTGGCACAGAAATTAGCGACAGTTCATGCTACTCATTTCGCTTTTGCTCAAAGCCTTACGCCTAGTGCAATTAATTTTTT
This sequence comes from Leucophenga maculata, assembly GCA_035044805.1. NCBI lineage: Eukaryota > Metazoa > Arthropoda > Insecta > Diptera > Drosophilidae > Leucophenga > Leucophenga maculata. Next base: position 16,244 of record JAWNNP010003512.1, on the reverse strand, counting down.
TATTTACAATGAAACGTGTGCATAAACACTCAATGCCAACACTTCTCCGACCACCTTCCCCTTGTAACTGTCATTTACTCTGATCAAAAGACACTTTGCTGTCGCCTGGAACATAAGACCTGAATCTTGAAATACATATCAGATTATATTTACGATGCGCATGCGAGCTTTCCTAATACAGGGCACTCTGCTGCACTCCTTGCTGTTCAACATAATACAACAGGATGCTTAAGGTCAAGACTCAGACATCCACTTCGGTTGATCAAGAGGAGGCTTAGAAGACAATACTGTCGCACCCTGGATCCTAATGTACATAGAGTCTATAGCAGAATAGCAAATAGGCTGAAAAAACTTCTGGCAAAACATAAACGATGCAAAACTGAACGGATCTTGGCGAAGACTCTACAAAACTATCTATTAAGATGCTGGCCCACACAGGATGGCTGACTGATCCTGTGCAAGATCTCTAAGCGTATGAGCCGAGGCATTTGCTGACGACTTAAGCTAAGGTATGGATACTACAGGCAGGGACTGAAACGATTATAATTTTTATTAAAAAAATTAAGACATAAACTTCTTTTAAACGTCTGCAAATGTTTCCTTGGCCAACTCCAAAAGCATTTTGTAAGATCTTTTTGCGTTTGACACGCATCTTCATCGAGCAATGCTTTCAATTCTTCATCTTCAAACCCGCTGTACGGGTCGTTCTTCATCTTCTAAGTCGAAAACCCCCGGTTTGTGACTTATGTAGTTGCAACAACAATAAGAGCAGATCACAGGGCTGGGTTGTTTTGGATATGGTGTAGGGTTAGAGATCTTGCGAGTGGATTTAGGTGAGAGTTGAGTTTGCATTCGTAGTTCTGCTTGAAACGATCTTTTTTAGTTTTCACAGTTGGGATGTTAAAATCAATTGTGAATCTGAGTAATGCGAAAAGACCAGGGTGCAACAGGGAGCCCTTTATATTATATCCACGTTACTGGAACTCGCATTGCCCCATAATTGGCTTTAATATGGAGTTGTAAAAAGGAAATTTGTAATCTAAGCTTAAGGGGGACCGCGGATTTATAAGCTTTTAGCTTTAATTGTGTTTTCTTGGCTTCAAAATGTTTACGATAAGTGAGCCGTCTTTTGAGATGAATGCCGAGATGCACGACAACATTGGCATGTGGGATCAGAATGTTGTTTAGAGTCAGCGATGGATAAGTACCTCTGCTTATATGCCAGTTAGCTAGCCACTCTTTGAGAAGTATGAGTTGGTCTGCTAGTAGTCTAGTTGCTCTTATTGGGTATCGAGATCTACTTAAGATTGCTGTGTCATCAGCAAATGTGGATATTGTGAGTCTGTGATCCGTTGGTATGTCTGATGTTTATAGAACATATAATGTAGGACCGAGAACGCTGACTTATGGTACTCCAGCTTTAATTTCAGACTCCTGTGTTATGTAGTCATTCTGTCCTACTGTGAATGCTCTGTTGCTGAGATATGATTCTAGAATTTTGTGTGTATTTTGGGGAAGTATTACTTTTATTTTGTATTTAAGTCTTTCGAGCCAAACGCAATCAAATGCTTGAGCGACATTGAGAAAGATAGCGGAACAGTATTCGCGGAGTTCGAACGCTGTTATAATCTCTGAGTTTAATCGGTTAACCTGTTCGATAGTGCCATGGTTTTCACGAAACGTTCTACATGTGTGAGTTGATTTTTATAAGAACCAACTATTCAAACAGTTTGAACAGGCAGGATAGTAGGCTTATGGGTCTATATGAAGCTGCCTGTGTTTTATCCTTTCCGGGTTTCGGGTTCATGACTATGACCGATTTCTTCCAATGAGTTGGAAAGCATCCGCATTTAAAAATTGCGTCAATCAATATTGTGATATATGTAACTGCTAAGCTGGGAAGCTCCATGATCATTTTTGGGAAAATTAAATCATGACCAGCAGCCTTCTTGGGATTGAGCTGAGCTTTTATCACTTTATGAGCTTCATTGGTGTGAACTCCTGACGGGTTCAGAGTTGTTCGTAGTCGTAAGAGTGGAATGAACAAAAGCGTTTGGAAAACAGTTCTTAAATGGGTTGCAAAAACTTCTGCTTTTTCTATGTCCGAGGGTCTAGAGACTATAGCCGGTGGTTTAATGTTTGCTTGCGCTTTCCATTGGGGAAACTTAGAGCTTGTTGGAAAAAGACGTTCGATGTAACTTCTCTGAGTAAGTTTTTCCTCAAGTTTAAGAGCTTTGCTTAGCTCACATGAAGCCATCTTTAGATTGTGCTTAGAGGTTGCAGATCTTAGACATTGCCGTTCTCTTCTTAAACGTCATTTCATCATAACTGTTCAACATGTGGTTCATCGAATTGGCTGTGGATGGTTGTGGTGTGAAGTGTTGAGCTGCAGCAGTGAGAACAGAACTCAGGGCACTGACAGAGTTTTCAATATCGATTTCGTTGCTTATACTGGGTTCAGCTCGATATGGGATACTCTTTTAGTTGAGGTTTCTCGCGTAAGCTAAAAAGAACTGAAGAATGATCCAATGACAGATCTACAAGAGATTCAGCAGATATTAATAACTTGAGATTCTTCGTGTTATTGCAAATTCAATGAGCTCTGAAATGTTCTTCGAATCTGTAGGCTAATATAATGGCGTACAGGGCGAAACATTTCAAAATGAATAGGAAAATTTATTGTTCTATTGCCCCTGACTTAGAAAAGGATTTTAATGTATTCGAATCCCCTAGAAAACCACCCACGCTAACATGCACGACGCCTGCTACAACAGCGCAGACAATGAGTAGACAGAGTGGCGAGAAGGCTGAGAACATCGCAGCCTGTCGATCTCCCACATACAAGTATATATCTTTAATTAATAATAACTTATTTCCGTTCACACTTTACACTAATAATATGCTGCTGTCGACCTATCGCTTTCATTCACTCATCATCACAATTTTTTGCATACATATTTCTATAAATCAATGAATTCTCTCCATTCGTTCTCCAAATATAAATTAGAAAAACTGTTTAATAAAAAAAATATTAGAAAATGTATTTATTTCATAAATTTTCCGATATTCTAATAGTTATTCTGTAATTTGGAGTGGCGAAAAGTTAAATTCGAAACAATCAGTCAAGCAGTTTGTGAGTTATAAATGGTGTATAAACACAACATGTTTTTATATATCAGGATTATCGCGTTAGATATGACAATCGAAAGCACATTGTTTGTATTTCAGCAATATTTTTTATACTTTAACAGCCATTGCCCACAAATCTATTATTGAATTATTTTTATTTTTATATTTACTGACGAATATTTTATTAATTTTAGCACAGCATGTATATAAACAAAAAAAGTATCGGCTGTGTATCGACAGTGTATCAAAATATTCGATAATAACAAAGAAGAGAATATCGATACTATTCACATATTTTGCCAGCTCAAGGCGTAACATTTCTATTCTTTTCAACTTCGAACTGCAAATTGAAGCAAGCAAATTTTTAAAACGCCGCCATGGACATGCGTAAAATTATCTGCGACCTATGTGAGAATCCGGGTCACTTTCCCATCAGTTGCAAGTATAAGTTCACACCAAAAGTTTGTAAAAAATGTAATACGTTTGGTCATACTAAACGCAACTGCCAACCATGGTGCGACCGATGTGAAACGGATGGACACAACTTCTCCAAATGCCCATTCATGGCAACGTGCTATCAATGTGGCGAGATCGGACACACAAAGATCAAATGTCCGGACTACCTGAAGTGTTTTAAATGCAATAAAGAGGGTCACTTGCGTAAGGATTGCGCGGAGCAGGAGTATGTCTGCTTTAAGTGTGGCAAAAGCGGTCATCTGAGGCGCGATTGTGGCAAGAGCAAGTAGTATGGAGTGTCTGAAGGGTGCTGCAAGAGGAACTGCAACTGGAAGCAAATGCAATTGTTTATAAATAATTTGAATTGCATAAATAAAAAAATAAAATAAAAATCAGATATGTTTTTTTTTATTTTGTGGTTTTGTGTTGGTACTTTTTTTATGCAGTGTGCTTCGCCATTGCTTTTCCACTTGGTCTGCATTGGTTTGCTGCTTATTTATTTCCTGCGCCAATGAAATGCGGTTCTACTTGTACCTGATACCTGAAACAGTGAAAAATATTCAAGTTTTTTGTCGGTTGAGATATATGGTACCCGTAGGACTCATAGCAAGCTGCTGTAGCGCTGTTTTCGTCCATATGCTGCTTGCAAGCCCACAAGGATCTCTTTCTAAATGCTATCACTTGTAGATTAAAAAAAAAAACTATTCTGCACCTGCTACCCGAAAGTTAGCCAGACACAGGTGGGATGTGAGACAGCTTTGGTTCAGAGGTACTACGTGATTCGTAATGTATGGCATAGATGAGTATAAGCATCATTTAATCAGGCGGAATCGAGAATCTGAAATCTGGATTCGGTGCATAAAAATGCCGCGGCTATACTGGATATTTTAGTTAAGTTTCTGCATATAAAAAATATGCTGCTGCTTGGCAATCTTCTGAAGAGCATGAGTGTCTACGTGTATGACGTTTAGTAAGAGCAAAGATAAAGCCCCACACCGCAAACATTTCAATTGTCAACTTCTTACATGCTTTCAACTCAATGAGCAATCAGATTGACTGCCTCTTTTGTATAATGGTTAGAAGATTGTTTCCAAAGGGATGGGAATTTGCTTTGTTTTATGGAAAGTTTTTAAAGAGATAAAACAATGAACTGGAGCAAGTATTTTGTTTACAACTATGAATATTATCAGGACCAGGGAGTCGTAAATTAATATTGTTTCTGCCTGCAAGTATCAGGTACAAGTAGAACCGATAAATCTCCAGAAGTACAACTGCCGCATTTCATTGGCGTAGGAAATAAATAAGCAGCAAACCAATGCAGACCAAGTGGAAAAGCAATGGCGAAGCACACTGCACAAAAAAAGAAAAAAAGTACAAACACAAAACCACAAAATAAAAAAAACATATCTGATTTTTATTTTATTTTTTTATTTATGAAATTCAAATTATTTATAAACAATTGCATTTGCTTCCAGTTGTCGTTCCTCTTGCAGCACCCTTCAGACACTCCATACACTACTTGCTTTCTGTACTTCCATTGCGGCAATCGCGCCTCAGATGACCGCTTTTGCCACACTTAAAGCAGACATCCTCCTGCTCCGCGCAATCCTTACGCAAGTGACCCTCTTTATTGCACTTAAAACACTTTAGGTAGTCCGGACATTTGATCTTTGTGTGTCCGATCTCGCCACATTGATAGCACGTTGCCATGAATGGGCATTTGGAGAAGTTGTGTCCATCCGTCGCACATCGGTCACACCATGGTTGGCAGTTGCGTGCAGTATGACCAAACGTATTACATTTTTTACAAACTTTTGGTGTGAACTTATACTTGCAACTGATGGGAAAGTGACCCGGATTCTCACATAGGTCGCAAATAATTTTACGCATGTCCATGGCGGCGTTTTAAAAATTTGCTTGCTTCAATTTGCAGTTCGAAGTTGAAAAGAATAGAAATGTTACGCCTTGAGCTGGCAAAATATGTGAATAGTATCGATATTTTCTTCTTTCTTATTATCGAATATTTCGATACACTTTCGATACATAGCCGATACTTTTTTTGTTTATATACATGCTGTGCTAAAATTAATAAAATATTCGTCAGTAAATATAAAAATAAAAATAATTCAATAATAGATTTGTGGGCAATGGCTGTTAAAGTATAAAAAATATTGCTGAAATACAAACAATGTGCTTTCGATTGTCATATCTAACGCGATAATCCTGATATATAAAACCATGTTGTGTTTATACACCATTTATAACTCACAAACTGCTGAACTGATTTTTACGATCTTTGATTTGTTGGATTTTACGATACTTCAAATTGCAGAATAACTATTAGAATATCGGAAAAATTTATCAAGAAAATTAATTTTCTAAAAATTATTATTATTATTTTTTTCTATATCTCAAGAACGAATGGAGAGAATTCAATGATGTTTCATAAAAGAAATATTGTATATGCAAAAAAACTGTGATGATGATTAGATGAGAACAGCATATTTTCAGTGCAGTGTGTGAACGGGAGAAGCGTGTTGAGGGAGTATAGTGCTGGGCGTTTGAAGCTTGGATTTATTTTGAATCTAAGCCATAGGCGGCGACTAATGATTATGTATATAAATTAATAAAGTGAACAGTCTAACTTACGCTATAGAAGGTAATAGCAGGTATGTGATCAATCTAGAGTCATGGATTGGTTGGCATGGAGTCCAGTGTCAAGGTAATACGTTCAAAAGTTCCACAGGACAGTGGCTTGGGTCCGCAATTATACACACTGTTCACGCATGACATGCCCACTGGCTGTGGCAGCTGATGTGCCAATACTCGGGATATAAATGCCTTGGTGTTTTTTTGAATCTTAGAAACCACATCACAAGAGTAACCAAAGCAATTACTGGAAGCTTGAGAAAGTTTCATTGGCTGCTCAACAGCAGAATCAAATTTTTGCTGAGGAATAAAGTACAAAATAATTATTGCTCCTGCTTAGTGGTGCGGCTTAAGAAGTAGCTATTATTACCAAACAAATAAGAAAAGCCCCAACTTCGCAAAAAACAGTGATGACATTGATTGTTCTACGCAATATATACGAAGTTGCTGACTTCGCTACTCTTGGACAGCGCCATTCCATGTCCTAATAATGCTCCCCGCCCACTTTCGACACCTGATACTTAAGCGTAGTCTCAGGCGACGTTTCATGCGAACTCAAATTGAACTCCAACAGAGCATGGAAAAGGGTTGCTGCTGACTTGCGCAAATTGCTTTTTGAAGCCAAGCGCGATTTTTCGATGACATGCTGTGCGATGCTGATCCGGCTAAACCGTATGGCTACAATCTTTGGAGGTTTACAAATAAAACAAGTAAGAAATTACAGTCGGGCGTAACCGACTGTAAGAGGCCCTGTACCAGCACAGGTCGCCTAACAAACACACTAAATGTTCCCCTAGCTTATGACCAAACACATGACCACTTCTCACTGCACCACTAAGTGCCTTATAAAACATTTTTTTATGTATGAAACGAAAAGGGGGGTCGCTCAAATTCAATTGCTTATAAGATCGTCATTTATTATCCGATTTTGATGAACTTTTTGGATTTTGGCTTAGAAAGACGATATCTTTATACTGGCATACTTACTTTTTTTTGTGCCGAGGAAATTTTTAGCCTTGGGGGTGATTTTGTGGGGAAGGGGGGGGAGGGGCAAGATTTCAAAATAAACTTGTAAAATTCCGGAGCAGTCCTAGTCGAATGCAAAAAACACGAAGTCTCTATCTATTACCGTTTCCGAGATCCTTTCGTTCATACGGACGGCCAGACGGACAGACGGACAGACGGACATGGCTATATCGACTCCTCTATCACTCCTGACCATAATGGGGGTAACTTTGGGGGTCTCCGACCATTATTTCTACCTGTTACATACATTTGCACAAACCCAATAGGCTTTTGTACCTTCGGTACAGGGCCTAACAAGTAAGAAATTACAGTCGGGCGTAACCGACTAAAAAAGGCCCTGTATCAGTTCAGGTCGCCTAACAAACACATTAAATGTTTCCCGAGCTTATGACCACTTCCTACTGCACGAACATTTTTTTATATATAAAAAGAAAAGGGAGGACGGAAGTATCATAGGTCGTTCAAATTCAATTGCTTATAAATTCGTCATTTATATTCCGATATTGATAAACTTTTTGGATTTTGGCTTATCTCTATACTTTAGCCTTGGTGGTGATTTTATGGGGAAGGGGGAGAAGGGGCAAAATTTTAAAATAAACTTGTAAAATTCCGGAGCAGTCCTAGTCGAATTCTATTGAAGAAAAAGTTAAAACATTCGCAGACGACTTGGAAAGTCGATTTAAGCCATTTGAATTGGCTTCATCTGCTGATGTTCGCACCACACTGGATCAGCTCTCTGTTCCTTGCATGCAATCCAACAATATTAGGCAAGTCACATTTGCAGAGGTTAAGCAGCAAATAAACGCACTAAAACTACGAAAAACTCCAGTTTACGACGGAAACGGCGGTAGAACTATCAAGACCCTTCCAGTGCGAGGAATTCTGTTTTAGTAAAATATTACAGACTTGTCACTTTCCATCACAGTGGAAATGTGCTGCAATGATACTAAAGCCTGCTTAAGTTTAGTACCAACCTTCTAATATAATATTTGAAAAAATATTTCTTGACAGATTATAGGATATACTAAACGAACGGAGTATCATTCCTGATTTCCAATTTGCATTTAGACTCCATCATGGCACACCAAAGCAAGTTCACAGAGTTGTGCAACACATTCTGGACGCTTTTGAAGGAAAACGCTACAGTTCTGCTGTATTTTTGAAAGTGTAGCAAGCTTTCGATCGCGTGTGGCACAAGGGATTGATGCAAAAAAAATCAGGGCTCACTTACCAACAGACTACTTTCTCATCCTTCAGTCTTTTTTATTTGGACGTTGTTTTCAAGTAATAGTTAAAGGTGTTTTTTCGAAAATAAAGCCAATATGTGCAGGATTACCTGAGGGTACTGTATTAAGCCCAACTCTATACGCATTATATACTGCAGACATGCCTAAGCCGGCTGGCGAGCACATGTTACTTGCTACACACGCTGACGACAAAGTGATTGTGGCGAACTCGAGATTCCCAAATATTCAAGAGTATTTGGACCACTTATTCCGATAGGTCCTCAGGTCAACTTTACTAAGTACCTAGGTATGATGCTGAATAACCGATTGACATGGAAAAATCACATATCTAAGCTTACAAAAATTGGATTGGTTGCTGCGTTCATTCAGTAAGCTTTAAGCGTTTAACCAATAAACTGTTCATCTACAAAATAATTGTTTTGCCATCGTGTAGATATGGAATTCAACTCTGTGGAACTGCAACAAAAACAAATATTGAACGCGTTAAAAAAATGCAGAATAAAACTCTACGCTTAATCGTCGCTGCTCCGTGGTTTGTGCATAACACGGTCATTAGTAACAACTTAAATTTCCCCTTAGTATTTGATGAAATCAATCGACAACATCAACCCGTTCGCCTCAGCACTCGCAATCAATACAAGCAGAAGGCGCCTTAAAAGGCTCCACCCGTATGACCTGCCAACACGGCACTAAATTCGAGTATTAAGAGAAATTTTATACCAACATAATCTAATGTAAACTATATAAAAATATTATTAATTAAAAATATTACTGTCATTCGTATAACATGAAGAATATGTTTAAAGTTGTTTCACTGGAGTGCTTAACATAAATAAATATAATCGTCAAATCAAAAAAAAAAAGCATAAATATATATATATATTCTACTCTTCAGCTTACTTATTATTTTCAAAATGCATTTAATATGTTAAAAATATGTCATATACAGCTTAAGCCATATGTAAATATATGTCAAAGTATCCTTAACACTCCCATATGAATTCGACAAACACTGGCATGAAATTTATTAACAACATTTCGTACATTTACAATCTGTTGTAGGTTAAAACGAAAACGAAAAACGAAAAACCAAAAAAAAAACCAAGTTTAAATTGAGTGAAAGAAATCTGTGCCGGCTGCTTACAATTTCAATGCCTCATTCTGTGCATGCGTGTTGAATTCTGCTCAGTACAGACCAAGATTTTTCTTCCGTTTATAAATTCAAGCACGGCTTTAGTACCTTTAGGCAGCAGCTACATACACACATGCTCAGCAACATTAACAATATGTGTGTATGTGCATGCAGGACTTTGGCAAGGAGGAAACGTACATGCGGCTCGGCTGTCCGTACATATGTAAGTGAGTACGAAATACACATGGTTTGTTAGATTTGTTTGTTCTGTACAAAAGTTGTACATTTTATTTTTGAAAAATCTGAAATTGTTTCTTGCCATTTCAGAAATAAATAAAAAACATATTTTTTTTGCGAATTTCGCATTTATTTAAAAATCTAAAAAGAAAAATGGCTGAGAAAATGAACATACAAAGTAGAAGAAATGAAAAATGAAACAAGTCACAGAGTGCTAAAGTCAAAGTGTGCGACCTGTCTGATACGCTGCAGCTGTGTGCACAATCAGAGTAGATAAATATAAGAGTTTGACTCAAATGAATTTAAATAACATACGCTGTAAGTCTTACCAGGCATGAAAGCGTTGAGTAGACTGCTTCAGTTCATCTAAAAACAATCTAAAATAATTGAATAAATAAAACCGTGCTGGGCAGCACAAGTTGCGCGCTTAAGGCAAACTCAACAAGCGACTATTATATATAATGGCTACTTATTCAATTTTACTCAATCATGACCAAATATTAAATTAAAAGTTTACTTAAGCTCAGTCGTTTAGATTTAGCTGCGAATTGATGGCCTTGCCAGTGTGTTGGGTAGAGCAGTCTTAAGTCTTTTTCGATGTCCCTTGTTCGCATATACCAGGGCGCTTTGCACATTCACCTAAGTATTTTGCTCTGGGTCAAATGAATAATGTCCAAATGGCTTTTTGCAGTAGTTCCGTATACCTGCAGAGCATATTTCCAAAATTGGGCGCAGGACGCACTTATTGGCAGATAGGAGCCACGGTTTGCTATGGAACGTTTGCTGAACCATAGTTGTATGTCTAGCAAATGTTAGCTGTTTGTACAAGACAACACCAGGGTATTTGTGGGCAGGCTTTTGTTGTAGAGGTGAACCTAGCATTGATATGCCTGGACATGTGCCTCTTCTGTTGGTGAATGTTATGCTTGCACATTTGCTGCTGTTGATGTCTATGTTTCACTTGAAAGCCCTTTTAGTAAAGCTGTTAATGTACTCCTATAACGCAGTTCCGATAATTAGACTCCGAGTTAGCACTGCCGTATCATCTGCGTATGTAGCTGTGAGCACGTTGTCAGTCTCTACTTGCAGGTGTTGGCATGCCTGCAGTGTATATTGTGTAGAGAGTAGGACCTAGGACACTGCCTTGCGGTACATCATCGCGTATTAGTCTTCTTGTCGATTTGGTGCAGCTTACAACAACACAAAAGGATCGACCATTCAGAAAGCTGCTAACTATCTGTAAGAGTTGCGGTGTTAGTAAATTCTTTAACTTTCACCGGAGGCCAGCGTGCCACACCCTGTCGAAGGCTTGCTGTATGTCCATGAACACCGCTACCGCATACTCTTTTTGTTCCATGGCTTCCACGGCGTTCCATGACGTTTCTGAAAGCCGAACTCTATCTACATAAACCGGTCCAAAATGATCCTCTCGAACATTTTGGTCAGTGCAGGGAGAAGACTGATAGGCCTGTACGCATCAGCATCAGTTAGTTGCTTTCCGGCTTAGAGATCATCGTGATCAGCGCAGACTTTCAGATTTTTGGAAAGTACCCCAGTCTTCAAATGCTATTAAATATTAAAGATCAACAATTTTTACAGCATGGCTGTTAGTGGCAACAGCTTAATAGTGCGGTTGTCCAAAAAGTCATCACCCGACGACTCTTTAGCCTTCAGATTCTTAATTCGCAGTGCAACTTCTTGCAGAGTGAACGAATGCGAAGGCATTGAAAGGGAAAGTCAGTGATGAAAATATTTTACAGAGCTGGCAAAAAGCAGCAGCCTTGAGTAGAACCAGCTTGTATTAACGTGAACGCTTAATTTACTATCTGAAGCGAGTCTACTAGATATGCTCCCCAGATTGGACTGGACAATAGGACGTGCAATCAACAAACTTACACAAATCAAACCAAACACATCAATTGCCCTGACTCAGTAGTATTAAATAAATACATTCCTGTAGAAAGCTTGGCATGTAAGTTTCTTTGGTTAGTGGGACTTCGAGATACTCTGTACTCTCTGTTGAAACTTAAATTTGTATTGGGAAATTTTCCTATCCAGATACCACAAAAAAATTTTCCTTACAAAAGCCTGGAAAGGAATAGATTGTTTAGAGGCTGCAACTTAAAGTGGTTCGATATAAACCCATTTAATGAGTGGAGTATTTTTGCAAACAAATATCCTTTTTGGTTCAACAATATTGAAGAGATATGCGCCAGAATCGGCGATCCTGTTTTAAGCGAGTTTTTGGCGGTGGAGTTGTAATGATATGGGTTGCGTTCTGCTGTAGAGGCACGATTCCTATAAGTCTTATATCAACCAAAATGAATGCCGAAATGTATGTTAACCTTCTGGACAGTGAGTTAATAGAGTTTGGTGACGAGTTTGGTTTGGATGCGTCCATACACAGAGCACGAGTGACAACAAGCTTCATTACAGACACAAATGTATTTGTATTGAACTGACATGCATTGAGTCCGGACCTAAATACCATTGGGAATCACTGTCTTATAATCTTTGCTAAAGTTTTCAAATTGTAGACAGAACCTACATTCAGTTTTGGGGTAGTCAGCCATTTTGTTGTAATCTCAGTCGATGATAGCACGAGCTAGTTTTACAAAGCTGAAATTTGAGATCATATTCTAGTAAATCATGAATAGTTGAAAGCATCACGAATAAGTAAAATGCTTTTAAAGTGTGACTCTTCTATAGAAGTTAATAAAAAAGTTTAGACCTCACGAAAAAATCGACAAGAGTGATCCCCGACTATGCTTGTAACTGAGTATCATTCAAATTTTGCAGGCCTTCCATTTCGCACAAAGATGTCGAAAGCACTATCCATTGCTGTGCTTGTGGAATTGCGGGGTATTATCACAGACCATCAAATTGGGTTCCAAGCAGAACAGGGTTCCACCAAACAGCTCCACCGGGTGGTCAACCACATCCTCGAATTCTTCGACTCCAAGGAGTATTATAATGGTACCTCAATCGATGTACAGCACGCCTTTCATCGAGTTTGATACACTGGTCTACGGCTTAAGGATCATCTTTACAATTGATTTTTTTTCAGTCGTTTGGAACTCTCAAATATTCAATAGCCACAAGGGGAAGTTCTTTTAACATTTTAGAAATAATTCCATCAATGCCTGAAGACTTTTTCGATTTAATTTTGATTTTTTATTGCGGAATCAATTACTTCAGTAGATAATAATAAGTGCTCGGCTGCTTTTTCTTCTTCTTTGGTACGCGACCAATCGCCATATTCGTTTCTTATTAAAAAATCTCCGACAGTTGGTGTCTTTAACCCGTTCAAAGCCTTCCACATTTCATTTCTCTTACTAGCAGTAGAAAGATTTTCAACATAAATCCTTTGTTCGCCGTCCTCTTTGTGCTTTAAAGCTTATTTTAAAACTCTTTCAGCATCTTTTAGCTTAAATTTTGAGACTGGAGATCTGTGTTTTTGCCATTCCCTTCTACATCGCCTATTTTCTGTTGTCAATTATTTATTTTTTTTTTTTGGTTTTACTTTGCGTGGTGTGGAGACCAATGCAGCAGTATTCTTCATCGTCCTTAAAATGTTAACCTGATCATCAATGTCAATCAGTCTCACAATTAATAGAAGGACTAATGTTGTTGTATTTTAGCCAATTTGTACTTGAAGAAGTTAATTTATACAGTGCAGAAGTTTTAATTGGCGAGTCATAGATAGAAAATATCAGAGGAGAATAATAAGATGAAAACTCATAGCTTGTCGTAACAACTATTAGCTTCCGATTTATATATTTAAGTTTTTTTTTTTTTTTTTTTTTTTTTGAATTCCTTCCATCGACTCTTATCAGCTGCTAGTTCACTTAGTTCACACCACGTTGCCCTGGACCCGATTTCAGAATGAACAGTGAGAATTCATGTTTGCTTTGGACGACCTCTCTGACGGCTGCCTTGTGGGTTCTACTGGAAGGCGATCTGCGCAGGGTGTGACCTATCCAATGCCACTTGCGTCTTTTTATTTCAATGTTGATAGGTTCGGTGTTTTTTGCTTGCCATAGGTCAGCGTTTGAGATCGTTTCTGGTTAGAATATAGTCAGATAATCCTTAGACAATTGTTAACGAAAGATTAAAGCTTTCCGTCAATTCTATCTGAAACCATCAACGACTCTGAGCCATTTAATAGTATAGGTTTTATACTAGTGTTAAATATTTTTATTTTCGTTCTCAATGAAAGCGGCATGCTTTATCGAGTTTTCGAAAAGCAATCCGCGCTTTGCTTATACTCGCAGCTGAGTCTATCATTGCACCCCTTTCCACTGTTATATAACTGCCAAGATAGGGAAACTTCTCAAGATTTTCAAATGTGACTGTCGCTCAGTTCGAACCCTGAGTTACAAACGCATCAACTTTGTTTTTGATCTTGAGATCTATTGCACGAGCATTAGCTTCCAGACTCCGAAGCTTCGCTGCAGCACCACTATGCATGTGCATCATGAAGCAGCTGTCATCAGCATAGTCTAAGTCGCTAAGCTTCTAATTAAGTCTCCACTGTGTGCCTTCTGCCACCGCCGCGTTTGTGCGCTTTAGGACCCCGTCGAGGACTACTATGTTGCCTTTAAACCGCATGGTGAGAGCTGCGTCCTCGTAAAGAGCCTTTATGAAATCAATAATTTTGTCAGGGATCCAACAGCTGCTCAGTGACCTCCATATCGCGCAGCTTTGTTGTTTTTTAGTTTGCTTAAAACCAGGGTAATTTAGTCCTCAGTAAGCGGATCAGTAGGAATAAATCTGTTGGGATTTCAACGCTGCTCGGTGTTGGGAATTGCTGGAGTTTCTAACTCAGTGTCGTCGATTGTAAAGAACTTTTTCCAGCGTGTCAGTTGGTCTTCGACCGACGACAGACTGGACCCGTCTCTAGCGTTGATAGGTGGAATATTTGGCTTAACGTTTCCTAGTTCCTTTAACGCTATGTAGACACTGCGTAAGTTGTTGCAGTTCGCTGCCTGTTCTGCCTTACTGGCTTTTCTTTCCATATAAGCCCTCTCATCCGTACGAACAGATATTTTAAGACGCCCTTGCACTTCGTTATATGATCCACGAAGGTTGCTGCGGTCGTTCAATGCACATGCATTTAGCTGTGCTTTCAATAGCCTGCGTTCCTCAATCAGAGTCCAGACGGTGTTACTTATCCACGGCTTCCGTCTGAAGTGTTGCAAGCCGAACGTTATCGTCACAGCTTGAGAGGACGCTGTTTGAATTTGCTTCTAAGTTGGTGAAGCATTGTGACTCGAGAGGGCAGAGGATAGTTCTTCTTGGTACCGTTGGCGCATTGCTGGTGTTTCCAGGCCATTCTGATTGAAGATCTGTTTGCTTTGCTGTTGCCTTCTGATTCCTTCTGGACGTAGACGTAACCGTCTAACAATCAGATTTTAATCGCTGAACATATCAGCTCCTCTATATGCACGCAAGTCCATCAGACAGTTGTGAAATCGCCTGCTAATCAGCACATGGTCGATTTGATTCATAGTAGTGGGGTACTCCCAGGATGTCCGGTTGCGCCAAAAAAAAAATTGGTGGGTAGTGCACAGATCGAGAAGCCAGTCTCCGTTGTTGTTCCTTGCGGACGCCAGCGCGTGTCGACCCATGAACCTCTCGACGTTGTTGTTGTTATCGCCGATCTTTGCATTAAAGCCCCCCATTGCAACAATTGTTTGTAAAGTCGTGAAGGTTCTAAAACTCGTCCTTAAAATCATCTGTGTCTGCTTCGGTTGGTGCATAGCACTGGATAATGTTTATGTTGCGGAGCTTGCTTTTAAATCGAGCTGTTATTAAGCATTCAGAGATAGGCTTGTACTCTAATAACGCGCGTTTCAAGGTTTTGGCTATTATTCTTTGAGTGTGGCCACTGTGCCAGGGTGAAAGATTCGTTTTGCCTGAGCCATCTGGTTCCAGAAAGTCCCTAAATTTGTATCTGCATACGTGCGCGAGCTTAGAACGATCAGAAAGAGAGCACACATTCCATGTTCCTATTCGAGTCAATTGTTTAAAGCGAGTTGTCGTCATCGTTGAACAGTTATTGTTGTATCCGAGGCTTGTTTCCGTTTCTTGAGTGAGTATACATTTAATGGGCGGGTCATAGCCCAACGCAACCTGTTTAATGTCTGAGGGAGAACATGTTGACTTTTATTTAAGAGAGTTCGTTCTCTCAGCCCAACTACAGATTAGCCAGCTTTTATAGAAAGTAAAGAATAATTGACTTTCTAAAAGGCTGTTTCTAGCCGCCCCCGCGTAGAGAATATAGTCGCATTACTGTCAGTGCACACATTTACGGCTCGTATACTGGAGTGTTACATGTTCTTCCCTTTGTGTGCCTGATCGGCTGA
>JAWNNP010003511.1:0-41086 GCA_035044805.1 Leucophenga maculata | reverse complement strand
TGCATTCAATCCTTAGTATCGAAGGGTTCGTAGAGATTATTTTCCATGCTGACAACTCTTTGTGTGTGTGTTATAGCGTCATCATGCAAGCATTGTAACTACATACTATTCACAGTCTGTGTGGAGAGTAGAAGAACAGCTGGCAAAGATCAAATGACGAAAGCCTATCTATATTGTGTATATAATTTTTTTTTTTGACGAACGATCTTGTAATTGATTGTTTATGTATAAAATTGAGCGTTCGTCATGTTCCAAAATTAAATTTCTGAGAACGTCCAAAATTTATATTAGAAGGAGCAGGTGGAATTCCATTACTTGTTTAATACAGCTTTAAAAATTTGACATCAGCAGAAGAAAGCTACACACTGCACATCACAATCCGCATACAAAGCCATAGAATGCCTTTATTCCTATTAGTTGGAATATCTTTGAATAAACGATATAATTAAAGAGCCTTAGTATGGCAAATTACATGCTACACAGTGCAAAGAAGAAGCGTACTTGCCACTGGATATAACTTCATAATTCTCTAACAAAGCATTCCTCGCGCTGTTGGCTATTAAACTTCAATTCAGACTAAAACGAACAAAAAAAAAAAAAAGACAACATTGCTAATAGTCTTAAAATGTAGCACATAAACCATTTGAATTATTGCTCTTTGCACAAAATTAAAACAATTTCATTTCATATTCCCAAAACTAATTGCATACCGGCTCGCACTGTTGCTAAGTCCAACACAGCCGTTCTGATTCACTTGGTCTGACTGGTTTTAAATTAAATGGACTTCATACATTCTCAGGATTTAATTTCAAATTCAGTTTTTTGCCTGGAAGCATATAAGTTGCTTTCTAATATGCTGAATGCCATATGCACTAGCAAAAGCATCGACTTAAGCTATCATTGGAAACGCATTGCATGCTCTGTATAGACTCGAACATCGCACATCGAATCAAGTTTTTGGTAGAAAAGCCTTTAACAAGCGTAATCCGGCAACAATAACAAAATGCCAACATGCAACATACAATAGCGATATGCAACCGACGCAGTAAACGCCACTGCAAACAGATCCCGATGAACATGCACAAACAAGAGACTAATAAAAAATACGAAGGTAGTCTGAAGAGTATTTAAAGTAAAACATTTTTAACTTAGGACACTGCTTGTATCGTTGGATTGGATAGGATCTCCTTGGTACACCAAGACGCCATCATGCAGTGTCAGACGTGTCCATAGATGCCGGTAAGATTTGACATTTGTTGAACACCCTGAAGTATCAGCTATGGCCGGCCTCTCCCATTTGTCGCACCAGCTTATGACGAGTGCCAACTGCGCATCAGCTCGCTGCTGTTATGGCTAGTTCAGTGGCGGCTGAATAAAAAAAATAATACATCTTTAGCTTCTTCAAGGTCGGTTGATTTGCATGCTGCACAATGGTGGCGTGACAAAGCGTCCATACTGCCGTGCTTGGATCCTTTGCGATGCTCTATATCAAGGCGCTGACATGGGCACGAAATCATCTTCTAGTCTTTAAAGATGCGCTTCAAATATTTTGGAGAAGACGATACGACAGCTGACTGCCAACGCATTCCAAAGAATACGCCCTTCATCATTCTTTGAAAAGTGAAAGACAGTCGTACTACAGTAAAACCTCGATATGGGCCTAGGCAGCTGCCTTTGGTTGACTCGCAACCTGCTCTCCTGGAGAACATAATTAAAATTGCCATTCATGGAAGCGTTGCTGATGAACAACGCCGAACAGAGCTGATTAGGAGTTGTCTTAATCTAATCGACCTGCATGAGAGGCTGTTGTTGATGGGATTCCAAATATCTCGAAACGGCACAAATCCTAACTTATTCCCACGCGTTTTTAACACTCAAGAGTGAAGGAGGCGCCGTACCCGTAAAGTAATCAAAAATCAAGAGGATGGGGCATTCTAAACTGCTGCAATCAGGTGCTTCGAATCTCTTGCGTCGCTTTTGGAACCACAGCAAATATTTCTTCTCCGTCAAAACTCTTTTAATGTCATGACTGGGTCATGGCAGAGCGGCACAAACTTATTCATTCTGTATACGCCGGCGTCAACGTGGAAGCTGACGGTTTCTGTACGGAAGAAGCTACAGTGTTCATCTTTGTAGATGGAGGGCCGGACACCTCAAAAAATACAACCAGAACGCTCTGTTCATAGCGACCAATGACCTCCTCAGCACATGACTGTCATGCGACTATCCTGCCGCATGAACATTTTGGTTCTCATCTCGGCAACAAACGATTGATGATCAAACGATTGATGATGATTGGAGACACTTGCTAAGATCTGAAGGGAAATGAAAATTGGCAACAACAATGTTTCGGCGGAATATAGAAAGCCCGAAGATTGCTTGCAGGATCAGGTAGAATCAAATCTGGTGTGGTATAGCGCTCAAGTCCGAGAATTGCAGTATTTCTTGCAGGTGATTAAATGCGTGCGCGAATCCTGCTGTTACTGCTCGAGGAGTGTATTGAAGTCCTGCAATCACCCTACCCAATCCTAACGTCAACTCGACCACTTCTTGTGAGGTTGTCTGTTGATCTGTGGGCTTCACTAGAAGGAGTTGTAAGCTGATGTTCTACGAATCTTTTTTTTTGCTCATCAGTACAATCCGACCTCAAAAACAGAATATATGCAAGCTGTGGGTTCTATTTCGCCTCCGAAAAAAGGGTGTGCCTAAGACCGACGTGAAAGTAGAGTACGACCACAGCGACTTGCTGGTAGAAGAGAAAATGAGCTTCAATGCATAGTGTACTACTGTGAAACATCGTGTGAGGTTGCCGATTGGCTCGTCAAAGACAAAGTTGATGCATGTGATTTAACAATTCAGGAACCCTCTTCGTGTAGTGAAACGTTATTGTGCGTTACATGGGGGGAGGGGTGTTACAAATCTTCAAAAATTTCATTTCGTAATACTTGAACGCCCCCAAATCCATTTGATGATGAAATTTTGAATACATGTTAATTGAATGGGGAGAAGTTATCCTATTAATATTGTTTAAAAGCGTATGGGCGATACCTTGCATAAAAAATGCACCATATATTTGCATCATATATATTAATGAGATCGGGAGAGTTAAGATCCATTTGATAAGTGTGAATAGTTTGGCTGTTCTGTGCGCGAACGAAGTGGTGGGTTAAGCTAATGAGAAAGTATACAGGCATAGAGTATTTCATATTATCTTCAACTACGCTGCGATGCTTGGTAGCTTTGGTTCAAATGTTCTTCGTGTGTATGTATGAACGTGTGTTCGTCTGCGTATTACTTAGTTTTGAACTGCTTTAAAGTCAAGTGCTGTTACTTTAAGTTAAGAAAGTGGCTTTAGGCGAAGCAAGTTTCAAGCCAAATAGGCAGTCGCTTACTTCAGGCTTTTGTCAGTTGTACTCATTAAAATTGAACAAAGCAAATCTTCATTAGGAAACATGTTTTTGAGAGCTACTGTTTGCTTATGTTTTGTTCTATAACATCTTGAGATTATATAAAAAGAGCTCTAATTAGATACGTAACATGCAATTGGAACATTAAATCTAATGATAATGCATGTATGTAGAGTACAAAGACTTCGGTTTTACCGAGATGCATATTTTCGCATGTTTTTCTTTATCATTAAACGCTGAACAATTTCGCACTGCATACTTTTGTGCGTGGTTGTTTGCTGAGCTGCAAGCGTACATATATCCTTTATGCCACTCGCACCCCCACTCGCATTTGAGTTCTACCATTTGCTATCAGCAGCTCAGTTATTACATGCAGAATTTAATATGCACTTTAAAATAATTTTCAAAATTTTTGCCACAGATACGAATGCAGGTATATATGTATATGTAGATAGCTATAAACATTTTTTATAGACGAAGAGTTAGAGGGGCATAAAGCCAGGTACACGGATACATGCAGCTATCAGAATGCATAAAGGACCAAACGTAATATAAAAAAAAAAAAAAACCCGAATATATATAACAGGCGAAAAATGTGAAAATAAAAACAGTTATGCAGTTAGATAAATGCTGAAACAGCAGGAGCAGCTTTCGTGCTGTAGCAAGTGGGCAGCCCGGCATTTGAATTCGGCAAAATATCTCCCAAAATACGAATAAATGAAAGGAAATAAAATTTTATTTTCGATTTTCATTTCGGTTCAGCTCGTTTCGGTTTGTTCACTCACAGTTTTCAATAAAACGGTTTACAGTATTTCTCTTCATTCTTTTTTTTATTTTTTTTTAGGTTTTTGGTATGTTGAAATGTATTGTTTTTTTTTTTTTTGCTAGTTGTTTACTGTTCCCTTTCATGGACCCGCACGCACTTTGTACCGCACCACAATACAACACTTCGAAACATTTCATTTCGTTGGCTTTTGATCGCCTGGTGTTGGCTCTTTGCCTCTTTGCCGTTTTATTATTATGATTTTGTGCAATTAGATTTAAGCGATTGTATTTTATTGTTCGTTCGTTATCAGCTTTTTGATGCTTTTGGCTGCTGCCATTTGAATACTGAGTGTGTGTGTGTGTTTTCGTGTATTCGTGTGTGAGTGGTTTTGTGCATTGTACGTGTGTGTGTGTCTGTTATATGAAAGTATTGCATGCTTTTAGGCGTTGTTGCGTTTGTTTTTTACTCTTAATCAAGAATTCGCCACGCTCCTTTGTGGCACTGAGTTATATATTTTTACTATCTAGACAAATATTCATGTACATATATATCGTGTGCTCCATAGATATGTACATATGTGAGCTGTGAATGGGCTTATTAGTATAACTGAACTTCGAGCATATGAATTACATGCGAGGGCGGTTCAATAAGTCAGTAATTTTATTAATTTAGTGCATTTTTAATTATGTCATACATAGATAAAGGCAGACATACGGTACATGGAGCTAATATTATTATGTAGTTGTTGCCTTCAACCGTCGCTCGGTCATGGCCGCATTTAGGCAGGCGCATTAGCTGCCTTAATTTTCGTTATTCGAGAGAGGGCAGTACTTCTAATTTCCTTGCTTACTTGAATGGCCTTCAATCGTTTTCCGGTCATGGCCGCGTTTAGGAAGGCGCGCCAGCCTCCATAATCTTGTGCGCGCTGGCGCCAGTCGTTTTGAATGCCAAGTACGGAGAGATCTCTCCATACCTGGTCATTCCATACGAGTGCCCGGTCGTCCTCTATGTCGGCGTCCACCAATCAAGTTTAGGCCCCCCATGTAAACCATGCGTGCTGGAGTTCTTTCATCCATTCGAATGAGGTGCCCAGCCCAGTGCAGCCGCTGGAATCTTATGCGCTGGACTATGTCAACCTCATCGAATAGCTCGTACAGCTCGCGGTTCATACGGGACCTAAACTAGTCGCCGACTCTAATAGGACCAAAGATCCTGCGAAGAATCTTCCTCTCGAAGACTTCCAACGCTGTCTCGTCCGACTCAATCACGGTCCATGCCTCTGCGCCATACAGTAGGACCGGGAGTATCAGCGTCTTATACATCTTTATTTTCGTCCGTCGAGAGAGGGCTTTACTTCTCAGTTGCTTGCTCAGCCCAAAAAAGCATCTGTTTGCAAGCGTAATTCTCGCCTGATCTCCAGGCTGACGTTGTTGTTGCTGGTTATCTCTGTTCCAAGATAGACGAAGTTTTGTACAACACTGAAGTTGAAATTCTCCATCGTCACTGACCGTCCAAGACGCATTGACGGAGTGCGAGAAGACACCGAGTACTTCGTCTTGTCCTCGTTCACCGCTAGACCCATGAGCCGAGACTGTTTTTCAATCTCCGAGAACGCCTTGCTTGGTCTCGCCCCCTCCTCCGTACCGATGATATCGATGTCATCGGCGTAAGCGAGCAGCATCAACTTCCTTTTGGAAGATACGGGCGCTAGGATGTACTCCATACAGCGAGATTGAAAATATCGGATGATAGAGCATCGCCCTGCCTGAAACCGCTCTTGGTATCAAAGGGGTCGGAGAGGTTTTTCCCCACCCTGACAACGCTTTGTGTGTTAGATAGCGTCGCCATGCAAAGACGGACAATCTTTGCCGGGATGCCTAGTGCAGACAGGGCCTCGAAGAACTTCGATCGTAACGGCGTGATCGAAAGCGGCTTTATAATCGACAAATAGGTGGTGAGTGTCTTTGTTGAACT
This sequence comes from Leucophenga maculata, assembly GCA_035044805.1. Taxonomy (NCBI): domain Eukaryota; kingdom Metazoa; phylum Arthropoda; class Insecta; order Diptera; family Drosophilidae; genus Leucophenga; species Leucophenga maculata. The sequence goes on along the minus strand of JAWNNP010003511.1, from coordinate 34,939 downwards.
CACGGGTCTTTTCCAAGATTTGGCGTAATGTGAATATTTGGTCACTGGTCGACCTTTTCGGTCTGAAGCCACACTGATATCGTCCTATCAGTGAGTCCGTATATGGCTTCAGCCTATTACACAATCCGCACGACAGAGTCCTATATCCAAAGGAAAGGAGACTTTATTCCGCGGTAGTTGGCGCAAACAGCTGGGGTTTCCTTTCTTAAAGATAGGCCAGAGAACACTGAGATTCCAGTCATTGGGTATGCGCTCCTCGGACCATCTCTTGCATAAAAGTTGGTGCATACCCCTGACCAACTCTTCGCCGCCGGTCTTGAATAACTCTAGCTGGCAGCCCATCAAAGCCTGCCGCTTTGTTTTATTTTTCAGCTTTTTAATAACCGAATCGACCTCGTTATAGTCCAGTGGATCTATAATAGTGCCATCACTAACTGTTGGTTCCGTTATCATTTCCCTTTCGGTCATATTGTGCGCTTCATCGCCTTTTAATAGGTTAGAAAAATGACACCTCCTTCCGTGCTTAAAACGGTCGGTTAGACGCTTCAGCTTTTGATAAAATTTTTAGACCCTGTACCGAAGGTACAAGAGCCTATTGGTTTTGTGCAAATGTATGTAACAGGTAAAAATAATGATAGGAGACCCCCCAAAGTTACCCCCATTATGGTCAGGAGCGATAGAGGAGTCGATATAGACATGTCCGTCTGTCCGTCTGGCCGTCCGTATGAACGAAAGGATCTCGGAAACGTTAATAGATAGAGACTTCGTGTTTTTTGCATTCGACTAGGACTGCTCCGGAATTTTACAAGTTTATTTTAAAATTTTGCACCTCCCATATATGAATAAATGAAATAGGATATTATTGATATTCGAAATGTGTGTGTGCTGCATTGGTCGTCCGGTCATCGTCTCCAACACATAATTTGTGAATGATCGTAAAATGACAGATAAACATTAGATATGTTGTTGCTCTGCTTGTACTCTTGTACACACAAACATCGGGTGATTTATATTATACACACAAGCAACAGGAATAATATGTTTAAATATGTTCAGAGGCTGTTCAGAGGACCATACGACAATAGTTTTAGATAAACAATTGTTGAGTAATACTTTTTATATCCTTCCGTATAAGTATGACTCAATCCAAGAACAAAAAAAAAAAAAGGGTGGAAAACCTATAGTTTTCAATTTAAATAAAAGCTGTTTGTAACACACAATCTATTAAAAACTATACTGAAGACTGTGTATATGACATCAGTTTGGCATTCGGAATCAATAGAAGAAAATTCTAACGAAATTATGTTGGTAAGGACTGACAACAGACTTTATCGATTTGATTTTTTCAAACTGTTTTAGCTTTCGGCTTAGCAATGCCTCTATAAATCGATATACCACACTTGAGGCATTCTTTATGAAGTGGAAAAGTAAAAGATTCTCTCCAAAAAGATAGGTTGAAACGATTTGATGAAGGGAAACAAATGGAGCGGGAACACTGGAATGTTGTCAGATCCAGGTATGAAGGAAAACGTATATGACTAGAGATCGAGTAGAGTAAAGTATCGAGTAAAGTATCGAGCAACTCGTTCTTTTCAGCTGGAATCAGCATAGAAGAGTCAAACATGTTTGATCATCTTATATCTGATAGATAAAAATCGCCCATGACAATAAGCTGATCTTTTTCATGAAATGGGTGGCAACATGTGAGATCGCGGCAGCATGTTGACAGTAAATGTTTACTTCGGATGCAGACAGAATTTATGAACACGTCACAAACAAGTTAAAACTACAAAAAGAAGTTATAACACATAAAAAATCAATGTCCTGATTTGGAATTCTAATTTGACTTAGTTAAGAACAGAAAATTGAATTATCACAAAATAATTCTGAAGTAGGGATTTATTGCTGAAGCCAAGTTTCGGTAAAGAGAACAGCGGCCACATGACCCATTCGGCCGCAAAACCAAGCGACCATCTGCTTCAAAATGCTCTGTGCGCGAACATATTTTATTAAACTCAGCTCGTCTTGGAACTCAGTTCACGCACAGTATCGATGTTTTGTGGCACAATAACCGAATTTGGGCGACCTTCACGGAATTCGTCGCTGAGCGAACTACGACCTCGATTGAATTCATCTTTCTAACGATATACAGTGGTTTTGGGTGGTGCTTCATCGTCATACAGATAACTGAGTTCATTGACACACTCTTGTTGAGATAATCCACGACGAAAAATAATTCAACGAAAAAATTTCCATTTTTTGGCCAATTTGAACTCAAGTAACGTAAAGGAGGAGATAGAGCGAGAATAAGTGAAATTAAACTTGAAAACAGAAAAATTATTTCAGCGTGTAAGGGTCGAGTTTATATACGACTTTATATTGTCTTCAGTCATATCAGTAGACAGACGTGATATAAACACAGATTTACAGAGTGCTTCAACTGTCTGAGCTCAAAATATTCACCATTAAGATCGATACACTTTTGCATTCGCCCGAACCATTTTGTGAAGATGTTTTGCCACTCCAAAAGAGATACCCTTTAAACATGCGTTCTTCGTGAGTTGAAAGCCGCTGTCCAAGCAGTTTATTTTTGATGTGAGGGAACAGGATGAAGTCATTTGGTGTCTCATATTATTTGGTGTCTCACGGTATATCAGATGACGATTCGATTTTGGACGACCTCCACGAATCTCGTCGGTGAGTGAACTGTGGACACGATTGAATTCGCTGTACCAGTTTTTCACAGTGACCAAGGATGAAGCTTCTGTGAGTTGAAAGAGTTCACAGTAAGTTAGTCCTTAAAAATGTCAGACTTTACGATGGAGACGTCAGATTGCATCTGGCAACATGTTTTGTTGCTCAGTCTAGAAATATATATATGTAGCAACCCTCGTATAATGGCTTCGTTTCTAACAACGTAAACTTAATTTCACTTATTTGCCTTGACTACATATTTTTTGATAAAAGTTGGCATTTAATTGAATGAACTGAAAATATTAGATTTTTCATATTTTCAATAAAATAATGTTTTACAACTTAAATTTATGGTCAATAAAATGTTTGGCATATATTCTATAGCAAGTATTTGTAAGTAAATACATATGCCACAAAAATCTAATAAAAAAATATTTTCTATTTTTGTTTTATCAATTGGTTTCTATTTTAATTAATAATGTTAGAAGGCAATAAAATGAAATTTATTTAAAGTTGTTGTAGAACATAAAATCATTTAACCATTGCATTTAGTAGATGTTTGATGTTCTTATTTTATCAAACATGTGCAAATAGAATAGACAGACGCACGTATCCGCCCCTCTGTAAGAGCTACATCACATACAAACCTGTACCCTAGACTTTTTTATTGAAATTTTATAGAATGCAACTTCAACATTTATGCTTCACTCAACACTTCAACATTTAATTTACTTTTTATTCAATTTAAAAAATTATTCAAATTATCCAAATTTAAGCGCATGAAGCTAATTGCTAATGCTTCTCCTGCTGAGTGGTGCGCAATGATTGTAGTAAAACCTGTACTTTGACATCTTCAAATGCAAATTATGCGCTGTCATATGCTGTCACTTATTCAAGTGGAGGTGTGTGCTCCACCTAAAGTATCTTGAACCATCAGAGTACTGATGTAAGTGCTTCAGCTTTCGTATCGGGAAATGAGCATCAACCGCAGATCAGATTGCAGACTCCCATATCAAAACGCAAACGGTTCCCACGCTCTCTTGAAACAACAGATGCTGGGGTAATTTTTAAGCGAGCTCAAGAGGTATCAGCCTACTGGATGCTGTGCAGAATTCATGGGCTCAGGTATAAGAAACAGGTCATGCAACTCATTTCCCTTCTGAAATACTCATGCCAGATGGCATTGACCATGCACATGCGATCTTTCTTGATTAAATTCACTTTTTGCTTCTCATAATAATATATCACGATGCTTAAGGTGCAAGACTCAAGAAAAGGCTTAGAAGACAATGTCGCACCCGGGATCCGAATGTGTATATAGTCTACTACATAGTAGCAAATAGGGTGGAAAAAATTTCTAGCAACACATTAGCAATGCGAAACTGACCTGTTCTTGATGGATTTTTTTCTCGGATGACTCGATTGTACGACCACTATGGAAGCTTACGAGAACATACCAACAGCAGGTGGCCCCTATATTCCGAATCAGAATGGCTGACAGATCCTGGTCAAGATCTCTAAGCAAGATCTCTAACAAGTAGAAGCATTAGCTAACAAAATCGCTTACAACCATTTGGCTTTAACTCAACGAACAGAGCACCTGAGTTGCTGTCGGTGCTCGATAGACCCGGCCAACTTTGCTTTGCAGTCGTTCCCATTACAGTGAAAGACGTCTTGAAAGCTCTGAAACATAAAAAAGCTTCTGAAGATGGTCTGGAAACCTTTACTTTGAACGTATTGCCATTAAAAGCGTTGTTAAACATGGAAGAAGGCAAAGATCTCATTGAATCATAAGGCTGGCAAGAGCCCCTTTAATTTGGACTCGTACAGGCCTATAAGTTTGCTGGCTTCGTTTTTCAAACTATTTGAACGGTGGCTACTGACACGAATCTTTGACTTGAGTAAAGTCAGAAGAAGGATACCCCCTATCAATTAAGAACACCTGAACAGCTTAATAGTGTTGTAAATTTCATCGTTGAAGGATTAAAGCCTCTTAAGTAAGCTCAAGTGTCTCTTGCGCCGCAGCTATGGCTGTTAATGCACAGTAATTTGCATATCAGAACTTTTTCTGTGGTATTGAATGGCGTGGTGTCAAGTGTCAAGGCCATACGTGCGGGAGTTCCACTGGGCAGTGTGCTGAACCCATCTTATGCACACTGTGCACGCATGACATGCTCACTACGTATGGAATACCAATAGAAAACGCACAAGAATTGTTCTTCTTCGCAACTTCTGCAGATGACACAACTTTCCTGGTCAAAGACAGCTGTGTATAAGCAGCCTCGGATTTCCTGCAGCAATACTTGGACAGCTTTGAGCGCTGGACTAAGCTATGTGACTTATATTTAACCTCTAGACTCTTGTTCCAGAGGTAATATATGTTCCTTGGTGCACATTTCTGGACAGGCGCCAGACCTCTGTTTGCTATCTTTGTTGACGTCAGAGCAATAACTCTTCCGCGTTTTGTAGTCATAATGCAGGTAGCACTATTCCGACTGAGGAGTATGTTCCCGATCCGACCGAGCAATTAGGATCACAGTGCAAGATCTGACTAGGACTGATCGTAACAATACGATTATTATACATTGACTGTCTCGGCAGGGTCGATATCAAGTTTCTACTGAGTAGGACATACACTACTAGCCTTTATAGTAGAGGTGAAAGAAACTCTAACCCGGTAAGACTTTTTTGTTTTATAGGGATTGCTACGTAAGATTTAGCTGTGCAGTGTCTGTTGATATATACGTCTTATTGGACTCGATGGAACCGACTTCTATGCAGTGATGTGTTTTAAAACACTTTTTTAACATTTTTGGCATCGTTATCTGGTCTTTGGTGTGAGATATTGGCAATTGACATCGCTCGATAGATTCGAATTGCCGATGCAGTTGATGCTATACTCTCAAAGAGTCACTTGAACTTCCAGCGTTTATCCATTATCTTCTTTTTATTATAGATAGTAAGTTCACATATGATTGCTCATTTAGCTACTTTACATAGCTCCCTTAATTGTGCCCTATGATCTTCCAGATAGACGTATGAGACGTTATCCATGGGACATGTGCCTTAAAAGTCCATGAATAAACGCTGCTTTATGGAGCACTAGATAGTGTCTAGGAATGCTACATCTATATCTTTTCTTCGCCTCATATTTTTGCGGCATGTAATTTGCGTCGCCTAGTGGCCTTCTACTTCGCACCTAATTAGTTTAATTATAATACACTTCACACTATTTGTGGCGACAGATGCAATTTGGCTCATTCCGGAAATATTAAGAGACCACATTCCAAGTTCTTGCCAAAAAATTTGTTTCTTTAGATATTTTCGAGTATTTGTCTATTTGACATTGAGCAAAAATGATTGAATTGGAAATTTCACCGACTAAACACATTTTAAATAAACAAAAAATATCTCAAATATACATTTTATGTTGTTTAAGCATTTGTAATGATCTGGCATTTGTTTTTGTATTTTTTGGCTTAGGAAACGTATGCGCTGTACCACAAATATCTATCTGACAGCGCTAGCGATAACGGACATAGTTTATCTGACGTTACTTCTGGTATTATCCCTCAAGCACTACGAGTATGTACAACGCAACTGTGAGATATTCTTTAAGCTGTACGGCATATTTGTCTGGCTGGTGGATGCGTGTGGTAAGTACATGAAATAACAACAAACAAAAAGAAAAGAAATGAATTCCTGGCGCCGATGTTGACGATGCTGCTACTTCATATATGTATCTATAAGCTGTTGGGCATTAAGAAAGGATGCATTTTCATTTTCAGCTTACAATTCGATTTACATAGCAGTTTGTTTCACGATTGAACGATTTATTGCGATACGCTATCCGCTGAAAAGGCAAACATTCTGTACCGAATCGCTGGCAAAGAAAGTGATTGCAGGTGAGTTGGAGGCTGGGCTTTTAAGTAGTTTACACAAGAAACTGTGTAACTGAGACTGAGACTAACTGAATTTCTGACTGACTGACTGAGTGAGTGAGTGAGTGACTGAAAGTGAGCAAACAAACAAACATAAACCAGACAAGAAGAATGTGGAGACAAACTTGCAACAGTACAGCACAGCACAGCCAGCTAGGACATGAAACATGTAAAACTACTCAAGCATCTTTTCTTCCTCATCTTGTTGTTTTTTTTTGCAAAATTCTGTGCCAGGCGTTGCGCTCTTCTGTCTGTTCTCAACCATTTCGACAGCTTTTGAACACACCTACACCGTAGCCACAACGTCGCTTGATAGTGAGGGTCAGCCCTGCAATATGACTGAGGCAAGTGGTACACTATCAACGCCACCCACAATGCTCACTACACTACCAATGTCATCGAGCATTGAAGTTGGAAGCGGTGTGGCGCCAATCAATTCACTGGCAAGCCAACAGTCAGTAGACGATAGAATAACAACCAGAGTGCTACCGATGTCCCTGACAAAGCGGCGTCTGCTGCGACCCCATAGTAGTCAAGTGGCTATGTTGGCCACACCCGCTTCCGTTGCAGTCGCTGACACTTGGAACGGTTTGGAAGACGATGCCCTGTGGTCTACTGAGGCGTTGGCGGGCAGCGGTTTTGGCGCCTTTAATGCAATAAATATTGATGCTTCGGCGGCGGATGCACATCGATTTATGACGCGCGCAATACCGGAAGCTGCCATTTTGTTGAGCGATATGCAGCGCCTGCCCGATGAAGAAGAACGGGAGACCGAGTTCTGGCCTATCACACTTCATACGCCACTTGAATGGCTAAACGATGCAGATGCAGCTTCATCACGTATTGGTAAGTGAACATCACTTCATTTAACTGAGAAGATAATAAAATTTGTGTGTTTGCCTTTTTCTTCCTAAATCTGTCTTTGGCTTATTACATGCAACACATGGTGACGGGGATTGACCGCTAGTTACAGCGCAATTGAAATATAAAAATGCTAGAGTATATGTTTGGTTTTAATGGGTCTATATTCTCTCTTCTTTTTGTTGAGCTTTGAGCTGTTACAGTTTGCGATTTTCTGCTGCGATTTTATTGAGATTTTTTATACTACAATGCTTTGATCTGGCAATATTTATCGGGATAAGTGTACTATTCAATGTTATTCAGATAAGCAGACAGACGGTCAAGTAGATAAATATATGTTGAACGATTTGTTTCTGGCAGCTGATAAAAAAAAATATATATATGAGACATTCTCTGAAAAAAAAAAAATTTATTTATGTTTGTATGGCTGTGTGTCTGTCCTTTATAAATTGCTACATCATTCATCTGATCACCATGAAACCAGAAATATTATCTCGAATATTTTGAAGACTATTGCTAAGAAGTAATACTGTTCTCCGGTTTAATTGGTATTGAGATGGTACTCCGTTGTGCATTTATAAAGCTCTCGACCCACCCAGGGTTGCTTTGCATTAAAGTCTCCTCAAACTAAGAAGTTTTGGCAAAGTTTGTCAAAGAAGATTTTAATGTCTTCGTTGAGTAATCTGTAACGTAGAGCGCAGCAATGAGCAAGTCACAAGCCAAACACACTTTGTTTACAGCAGCTTGAATTAAAGTTGCCCTGATAGACTCTACTTCTGCATACTTAATGTCAGGAAAACTGTAAACTATTCAAGTAAATAAACTGCGACTTTAATGCAATACTATCCGAGCCTATAGCGCTTCAAATGACACAGCTTATTGATGGCATGTTTGAAAAACTTGTAATCCTTATTTATCTTACTGGGTGATATATTTTAAGATAAGCACATACAGTTTCTCTTTCAGACAGCGAAACCATTCTTTTTTATCTGATCTGAATGATAAAGATTCGTTTGTGGTTCCATCTGTATCATATGATGAAATTGAGTTCATATTATATTCAATATATTCAAAGAAATCTGCTTCCCTATTTGTATTTCCAAAATTTGTCTAAAAAACTTACCATTTAGTGCAATACTTTTTCTGCTAAAATCACTGCCATCCGTAAGCCGGGAAAAGCATGCGGATCATTAATATATATGATATGTTCGATGTGTCTATTAAGTCCTTCCAAACATTGAGTCCAAGCCATATGATTATTCAAATTCTATGTGAATAGTTTTTGAAGTTTTCCACTCGGGAGATTGACTTAATTTGAGAAGAACCAAGTACAATTGCTATTCAAATGTACCGAAAAAATTTGTTCATTTGGGTTTGAATTTTTTTTATTTAATTTTTTTCTCGTTGCTTCTCGTTTTGTACTTACAACAATGATTTCCGTAATACTTTTTCTTGTTTTTTCTGTTTTTTTTTTTCTTCTTCATTCAGTGGCAGACATTCCAAGTATTGTGACAGCAACTCAGTCCTACGACAGGCAGCAACAACTGCAGCAAGTATCAACATTTAAGCTACCTACGATAGAGGCAACAACAACAGCAACAACTATGACGACAGCGGCCGGAGTAGCAACATGGACGATAAGGCAAACACTGGCAGGACAACAACAGCAACAACAACTACCAAGTTCTGGCGATTTTCAGCCAGTTAAAGCGACAACAGCAACAACAAGAATAACGACAGACAGCCACAACCAACGCTACCGCTACCGCCACCGACGTGAAGCTGCCGCTGACCACAGCAACATGGCACAGGCGGAACACTTCTTGCGGCTGCAACCGATGCAGCAGAATTTGTCGTCGGAGTCGGAACCCTATGACAACAGCACTTTTGCATTTAACATTACGGAATATTGTCAAAACGTAAGACAAGCTTTCCAACTATTAAGCTGACATGAGTATTTTGCTCATTGTTATCTGCTCCGGCAGCAGCAGCAGCAGCTGCAGCTGCAACTATAGCAACTGCTGCAACTGCCACTTATACGAGTATCTTCTTACACACGCGCACACACACACACACACACATATAAAAAATATCCAACCGAAAAACCACCCACACTCACATTATCTATTTCTATGATTTTGCAACCAGGTGACTGTCTACAAGAACATACCATCAAATTTTGGCAACAATGAGCTTTACATTCATCTATGGAGCTTGTTTACAATGTTCGTTTTCTTCCTGATACCATTAACTGTCCTGGCGACATTTAACTGCTTTCTGATAATGCTCGTTCGTCGTTCGAAGAGTTTACGCGGCGATTTGACAAATGCGAGCAGCATACGACGCGTTAAGGTGAGTCTCTATTTTTCATCTGGGATTTTATATGTCAAGAAACTTTTCTTTTTTGTTGATTGTTGTTTGTTGTTGGCAGAGATTAGGGTAAACATAAACAATCGGAAAGTATATTGAAGTATATTGTAGCAATAAATGTGATGTATTTATTTTGAAGTGCATATATTATGGGCGGTTTCAAAAGTTTTCAACTAAATAAATAAAACAATTGATTAAGTGGACTACATTTCTAAATTAAAAAAAAATAATAAGAGGTATCTCTGCATACCATGTACCTTGATTACACCTTATATTTGTATAAGAGATATATTTCTGTATAGATCTATGTATATGGGGTCCTTTAATAATTGATGTCTCCTCTTACCTGCTTAGAATAGTTAATGTTTAATGAAAGTGACAAACCATCTTTAAGTGGTAAAACCCCATTCTTTCCGAGTTTTTCAATTAAATTATTATATTATTATTATATCATTGAAGCTTTAAATACCAAATTTAATGAGAAATATTCCATATTGGTCTATTTCGGAGAACTAGAAGAGATAGCCCCCGTAAATATCATCTCCTTGTCCTTTTATTTTTTTTTTGAAAAACAAATTTTTTCATACTTTTGTTTAGTTGGAATAAAAATCGATTATATCCCACTCAGATCCAGCTAGGAACTTATTCCTTACACAAATTTAAGATTCAAGGGAGGAACACAAATTCGAGTCCACTCGCCTGCAGTGTTATTATTGACTAATATTAACATTGAAACAATTCCGTAAAATCAATGAAATGATTTAAGGAATGGGTTTCCAAGCAATCGGGTCAAATAGAAAGTTTTGGAAATTTTCCATCTGTTCTTCATCACTACAGCTACGACAGAAATCCTGAAAGCCAAAGTGCTTACACTAGGTTATTCGGCCAATGGTCAACAACCTCTTTCTGTTCTTGTTAATGTGTAGGAGACATTTGCTTCGGCTTATATTCTGGCCAAAGTAAAATAAACTTGTGAAATTCCGGAGCAGTCCTAGTCGAATGCAAAAAACACGAAGTCTCTATCTATTACCGTTTCTGAGATCCTTTCGTTCATACAGACGGACAGACGGACATGGCTATATCGACTCCTCTATCACTCCTGACCATAATGGGGGTAACTTTGGGGGGTCTCCGACAATTAGTTCTTCCTGTTACATACATTTGCACAAAACCAATAGGCTCTTGTACCTTCGGTACAGGGCCTAAATATTTAGGAAGAAAATCTAAGCTCAGTCTAGAAAACAAGTTAAGACAAAGTTGTGCTAAAGCCCATTTGGACTTTTATCACATTCCATTGATCGTCGAGTGCACCTGTGTTCAAATCGGAAGCTCTTTCCTTCGTACGCAGCGTACGTCGAAGGCTTTCGGTTAAAACTGAATCAGCTAGTAAATCTCAACGAGGAGATACAATCTTGCGATGATATTGAGGATGCTACAGAATTATTTCACGGATTATAGACATATTGCTAGTTTTGCTTCACTGCAGCAACGTCCTCATCGTCCTAGACCCCCGCATTGGGCGCATGTAACTCCTGAAGTTCTGGATCTCGTAAGGCTCATTAAGCATAGTCTTAGGCCACGCTTTATGCGAATTCGCAATGAACTGGATTACAGAGCGTGAATACGTGTTGCTGCAGATCTACGCAAAAAAATATTTGAAGCAAAAAGTGTTTTTTGATAAACGGCTGCGCAATGCAGGTCCAGACAAACCCAACGGATACAATATGTGGAGGCTTATTAGTAAGATCAAAAGACAACCATTACGGATCTGCGTAATACGTTGGCTTCAGATCTTGCTATCAATTCAAGCAGAAGTCGCCTTAATAGACTTCTGAATTAGTCTAATAATTTTATTACAATTTTATTAATTTATAAATATAATACATCCGTCATTTTAATTTTTAGAAATATGCTTAAATTCTTATAGTGGAATGCTCAATTGAAGTTTCTGAGAGCAAATAAGAGAAACTGTTTTTGACGAGACTTAACATATATAATGTAAAGTTGGTGCATACTCCTAACCAACTCTTCGCCGCCGGTCTTAAATACCTCAGCTGGCAGCCCATCAGAGCCTGCCACTTTGTTATTTTTCAGCTTTTTAATAACTGAATTGACCTCGTTATAGTCCGGTAGCTCTACAATAGTGTCATCTTTAACTGGTGGTTCCGATGTCATTTCTCTATCGGCGGAATTGTGCGCTTCTTCGCCTCCGGGTAGGTTAGAAAAATGACTCCTCCATAATCTAAGTGATTCCTGAGCATCTGTAACCAGTTTTCCATTTTCATCCTTACAGAAAGTTACTCCGGGCTAAAAACCTTTAGTCAGACGCTTGACCTTTTGATAGAATTTTCGAGCTTCATTTCTGTCACGTAATATCTCAACATCCTCAAACTCCCGCCTTTCTTACTCCTTTTTCTTGCGTCTGAAAAGGCGTTTCTCCTATCTCCGTTTCTCTCGATATCGCTCTCTAACAGTTCGCGTTCCTGACGAGTGCAGATAGGAAGCGTTCTTTTCTGCAGTAGCATTGCGACACTTCTCGTCGTACCAAGAATTATTCACAGGTTTTGTAAAACCAATGACATCCTTGGCACCCCTACCCATGGAGCGGGTGATATATTTCCACTGCTCACATATATCTTTAGAAGACGGAGAGGTTTACCGGAGGTGCTTGAAAAGGCGTGCACTACTCTGAGCCTAGTGCGTACCTTGGCTGCAACAAGTTAGTGGTCCGAGTTAAACACTTCAGACATGCCTTATGATATACAGTCATAAGATGAAATATTATAGGGATAAGATACACTACAGTTAAAAGAAACTGGTATAGGTAGATTCAAAGCAAGTAGCAAACAAATGAGAATCTGATATGGTGAGTAAGTCAAACATCGAAATCGTCCTCAGAATATACTACGTCTTTTGTAAAAGATGATGTAGGCATTTTCAGCAGAAGCTACATTCCCGATCAATGACATAGACTCAAAGAATTTTCTTTAGCAAATAGAATTTTTGAAATCTAAACACGAAAAAAAATTGCATGTTAAAATTTTGGTCATTAAGCCATCTCTTTATCGGTGTGTAGCATTAATCTTAGATGAAACGAATTGGAGTTCAAAAGAGCCATATAATATGAGATGGCACCCCATACAAAGAGCAGGTTTAAACGACTTGAAAGAAAATATAATTAATTAACTTAAAAAACTCAAGGAAAAATGTTCAAATTACATCAATATTCATGGAGACCAGACCAAATGCATTGCAATGCAAATTGTCCTTATAATTTTCTTAACAAAACCTTTTCCATCCTGTTCCTTTCATATATCGAGAGGTAGTAAATTTTTAGGAAAATATCTGAAGCATGAAGCCGCAAGATATATATTTAAATTACAATAAAAATCAAAAATGGATTATAAGAATTTTTAAATTTATTTTATTTTTAGATTTGAAAAGTTAGAATGTAGCTCACTTAATATATTATATGAGATATAAAATTTTAAATATTACAAAAAGCATGTAATTTCGTATTTTTGATACATCGTTGTGCAGGGTACATAATAAAGCAAATACACCGACCGTTGCTTCAATATGTTTCACTTATTGCTTTGTATTTATTTTGAGTTCAATTAACTTTCCCACAATAATATTTTTATTAGTTTATACAAAACTTTTATCGATTTGCTTTCTTTTTCTCGTTTCGTTACAGCGCAAAGCGACCTCAGGCATTTCATCCGTTTCGCAAGAGAATCGCGTGACTATCACCCTAATTGCCGTCGTGTTGCTCTTCATTGTGTGCCAACTGCCATGGGCAATTTATCTCATTGTATCGCAAAATATCTCAATTGAGGCCAATTTACAGTACATTATAGGCAACACTTTCAATTTTCTCGTCGCGATTAACGCTGCATCGAATTTTTTCCTTTACTGCGTACTCTCGGACAAATATCGAAAAACGGTGCGTGAGCTAATCACAGGATATAAGCGACGCCGCAGGCATGCGCAACACAATGCCAGTCTCTATGCCTCGACAACGGCGGTGAGCTATGTAAATGGAGGAGGTGGCGGAAGTCGCCGATATCGCCACTCCACAAAGACATCGTCAACGGGACCAGGCACAACAATGCTTATGATGTCTCCAACGCCGGTTGCTGGAGGCGGAGAAGGACTTGGTGGCGGCGGGGGTGGCAAGTCTGGACATCTTATAACGTGAAACCAGACGGATGCTCGTAGTGAATTTTTTTTATATTATTATCATTGTCTCGATTCTTTTTATTTATTTCCTTCTTTCTCTCGATTATATATACATATAAATATTTTTTTTTTTTACTCTCAATATTATTATATATTAATTATTTATTAGTGCTTTAAAAGTAGTTAAGAGTATTTTTTATTACAATATTATTTAATTTTAATTGAATTGATATTGTTATAGCGAGGATCCTATGAAATCTGTACGAATTTGTGCCATAATGTGATTTTTAATTAGAAAATGTAGAGAAATATCGATGCAATCTAATACAAAATATATGAAAATTAAAAATGATTTTTAATAACTAAAATACAAATAGTCGAAAGAAAGTAGCCTTTATACCGTTCACTATGGTTCAAAAGTTGATTAAATGTCACTCAGACTTATCAGCGGATGGTAACCAAATATAAAAGTTGTGACTCCAAGTGGCTTCTACAGCCTATGAAATTTTTGATTGACGAAAAGTATAAAAATACGAGTTCATCCCCTAACAAAAATTTAAAAATGTAGTTTTTCTGCAGCTAACACTGTTTCGATGGATAGTAAATGGTAACAGTATAATGTCATTTTGTACTATAAATCCTGATTAAGTAGAATAATTCCTTTTAATAAATTTACAATCTATTGCCTAAACTTCAGCCGTTATGTATCTATGCACGTTAATCCAGCAGACTATATTTCTCGCGGAATAACAGCTTAAGAACAACCTCTATGATGGACTGGACCTAATTGGTTAACGCTTGCAGTTGCAGAATGGTCGAATCAGTAAAGCTTTTCAGAATTTCAAAAGTCAAAACTTTTTGCAAATTTGTTCACTCTGAGTATCGGAGTTGGTTAGAGTTAAAGCATATATACCTCGACTTAAGTAGAATGCGTCAAATACCAGTCAGACATCTTTAAGATGCTTAGCGTCTTCAGAGTTATGAAAAGCCACAACTATTAGCTCAACGATGTGACTTCGCAAAAGAACTTAATTTTCTATTGAATAATATGGCGGTTCGTGACAACTTTCTAAATAGGTTATGTCCCCTTGTTGATGACAAAGAGTATTTTTCGATGCACGTACAAAAACTTTATGTGGCGGAGTAACGTCACTGCAAAGCTATGTATCTTAAAAATGCTGTGTAATTTCTGATACAAGGCAACTAAAGCTCAGCAGATAATGGGATATTTGCCACCAGTTCAAAATAACTCCAGCAAGCCCTTTTAGAAATTCTGGTGTGGACAACCCTGGTCCTACTACAATAAAACAGTCTACAGCTCGAAACTCAGTAACTATTAAGGGGTACATTTAAATTTTATCTGCATGGTTACATATCGAAGCACTTACAAATTTATCATTTGTAGCATCTTTGGCTGCGTTTCGACTTTTCACAGCTAGACGCAGA
Organism: Leucophenga maculata; assembly: GCA_035044805.1. Lineage (NCBI taxonomy): Eukaryota > Metazoa > Arthropoda > Insecta > Diptera > Drosophilidae > Leucophenga > Leucophenga maculata. Next base: position 19,445 of record JAWNNP010003511.1, on the reverse strand, counting down.
ATCCAACTTGGACTTTCAGAGTGCGAGACAAACTTTATGGGAGCTAGTAACAAGCTATAAATTATCTACAGGTGTAGAAAATTAAACATGCCTGACGATCTTGAGGAAATAATGGCGAACAATGATACCTAATGTCACTTCATACCACTTGCAGCACCTAATTTCGGTGGCCTTTTGGTGGAGGCGTAAAGTCAACTAAACATATTTTAGGCAGAATTAATGCAAAATCGTATATTGACTATCGCATATTGCCTCTGTACTCTCTTTCTACTGATCCGAACGATCTAACTGCACTTTCTCCGGGGGACTGCTTGCGAACTTCTATGCACACCGGAGGAACATTTGCTTTCGCCGAACATAGATCGACTTGCAAGCTGGAAAGAAGTAGATAAGATAAAGAAAAATGTTTGGAGGCGTTGGTCTAAGGAATTTTTTTAATCGTCTACAATCTAGACATTAGTGGCTGAACAAAAATGGCGAATATCAAGGCTGACATCACTGCAAACCAGAAAATACGATAGATAGGGCAGGGCTGCTCCAAAATACCGTTCTGTGATATCTAGTATAGCTGCCATGAGTGTAAGTACGAATTTCGACGTACGTAACCTCGTCTCCGGATTCGCACCTGTTGACAAGCGCTAAGGGCCGTTTTTTTCCTATTTTTGCCTAGATCGAAATCAACATAGATTTGCAATTTCAAGTACTTAGTTTTCTGAAGTGCACGGATTTATGAATATATTTCGTATTGTAAATTGTGTGAATTATTCAGACAGTTAATAATGTAAATAAATCTTGTTACCGTATACTACTTACAAAATTGTTTACGTAGTACAGACGAACTTCAACTAAAGCGGGCCCGAAACTCCGCATTATTTTACCTTTTTTAATTGACTTCCGATTTATAATAATCGACCCCAAAAACCATAAAATACCAAATAATTTTTGTTTAGAGAAATTGATGTCCAAACGAATAACAAGTAACAAATTTCAAGCAAATTGGACCGATTTTTAAAAAAAGTCGTCGGCCATATTAAATTTTGAAAATCTGACGTCATATTCGCAGTCAGAGACCTCGAAAACACCCAAGTAACGAGTTTGTGACCATTTTAAACACATTTGGACTTTTGGCCACTTCTAGATGATTCCTGGTCCACTGTACCGCGTCGTAAAAAACAAATCATTCTCATCCGCATTATGAACATATCGTTCGGAATATAGCTACGACTAGCGTTGATGAAAGTGCCCTTAAAAAATAAGTCAAATCTGCTTTTTAATTGGTCGACTTAACTTAAAAGCAAAACCATGCAGTCGAGTGTGCTAGACTTCGCGAAACCCCGTACCATCATTGAATTTAAATTAGTGTGTGAGATATTTTCTTAACTGGATCAACATTGGAAATTTTATGGGGATTAGGGTAACAGAGCTTAACTTCCTTTTCTTTAATTGAAACTATTGTAAAATTGTATTTTTTTCTCTTCTGTTTATTTTATTTGGTTAGAAACTAAATGTATCCGAATCTTTTCACTGCCAGATTAGCCATTTATTTTTGTTGTTTTTCGTTTCATAATCGTATATAAAATTCAATTATTCTAATAATTTGGAGTTTTGTTTTTGAAGTTTGTTGTTTTCAAATGTTTCAACCGCAGCAGTAGCAGCGGCGGCGGTGCCAATGGCAATAGCACCCTGACCGGCTGCTTGTTCGTTTTGTACGATACCATCCGCTGCCTCATCTATGGCTACAGCATCGGCCATTGGTGCAAGCGGATTGGCTATATTAACTGGTGAAGGATTGCAGCTTGCGTCAAGTTGCAGCGCTGCATCTGTATTGGCTTCGGATAGATTTGTAACTGATAATGATTCAACACACTGAAAACATACATGACGGCTTTTGACTTCTTCCTTCTCCCAGGACATGTGTATAAACGTACGATCCACATGGTTGTAGATAACTTCAACAGGTTCACCCGGACGCCGAATTTTTTTCTCTTTGTTCGTTGGATAACCTTCGATGCCGCAGCGTATTTTCTTTAGACCGCGATCCTTCATAACTTTTTTGGCAACATCCTGATTTTCAGTGTATTTAAAGAAACGATGCATTGCAGTGCTGTGCACAGTCTGACAATACTCGCCCATCTGCGGCGGAAATTCCTCATCCCAGTCCACTATATCATCGTCGAGCAGCACAACAAAGTGATGATCCAAGATGTAACGAAAAACTAAAGAAACTTCATGTTCGCCGCGATCATTCGAATGCACACCCGTACTGAACATGTTGCCCAAGCTGGTATCTGGATGTGGGGTAGCACGCGCCGCTTCAGTGTTGAAGCGAAAACGATCAATGAGTCGCGTTAAAAGTTCCAGTGGCCCAGGACGTACACTGGTAGCTGCGCCACTACTGCTGGAAGCATGTTCGCTGTTGAATCTGTGTAATTGTCGATTAATATTATTCAGTTTGCGTAGCCGACATTCTTGAAAAATTTTTTCAATTCTGATGCTATCGTCGCTGTCCATGTTGTTGTCCATGCCTGACATTTTTAGGCCCTGTACCGAAGGTACAAGAGCCTATTGGGTTTGTGCAAATGTATGTAACAGGTAGAAATAATGGTCGGAGACCCCCCAAAGTTACCACCATTATGGTCAGGAATGAAAGAGGAGTCGATATAGCCATGTCCGTCTGTCCGTTTGTCCGTCCGTCCGTCTGTATGAACGAAAGGATCTCGGAAACGGTAATAGATAGAGACTTCGTGTTTTTTGCATTCGACTAGGATTGCTCCGGAATTTCACAAGTTTATTTTAAAATTTTGCCCCTCCCCCCCTTCCCCATAAAATCACCCCTTAGGGTGAAAATTTCTTCGGCACAAAAAAAATTGAGTGTACCAATATAGAGATAACGTCTCTCTAAGCAAAAATCCAAAAAGTTCATCAAAATCGGATAATAAATGGCGATTTTATAAGCAATTGAATTTGAACAACCCCCCTTTTCTTTTCATTCATATTCGCGCAGTGAGAAGTGGTCATGTGTTTGGTCATAAGCTCGGGAAACATTTAATATGTTTGTTAGGCGACCTGAACTGGTACAGGGCCTCTTACAGTCGGTTACGCCCGACTGTATTTCCTTACTTGTTTTAAATTAAATATGGAGTCAGTTCTCCACTGCTACTGCTGCTTTTGCATTCCCTTAAACCGGATAATAACACATAATTCTACCTGACACCTCTCTCAAAGTCTTACTAGATTTTGATTTTAGTCTTTTGAGAAAGGGATTTACTTCTAATTTGCTTGCACAACCCAAAATAGCATCCTCGGATCCAAATAAACGAAGTCCAAGCTACGATGGCCAAGTACTTCGTCTTGTCTTTATTTACCGCTTAACCCATGAGCCGAGACTGTTTTTCATTTGAATATATTATTATTAGAGGACAACCTATAAATAGGCGGTAGATTCGTATGAAGACCAACGTTAATGGTGGATGTAGACGATGAAGAAGAACAAAAACAGTTGCACTTCCATAAAATTAATATAAAAAAAATGTTAAATTACATTTGGACAGATGCTGTGTTAGACCGGTACCTGGACGGTCCTAACCCCAGTCGCACTTCTTCTACGCCACTAGAACTCTAAGAATTTAAACGGAATTTTAAGCTTTCTCTTGAAAACTAAAATAAAAGTTATGTAGTGTTAAATCTAATTTTACGAATCACTAGCAGACCTAGCTTGCTTTGGTAAGCCCCCTATTTGTCAAAGCCCGCATACTATTCTCTCAACACGCTGTTACCGGCCATACTCTTCGTCGATAACAATTGGTACGATCACCACCCAAGACGACGATGCTAAAGACGAGTTCTATGAATGCTTGGAACGTATATACAAGTGATGTCCCAAACATGGCGAGAACGTGGTAACGTGGTAACGTTACGTGGTCCCATTATCGATTCGGGCCATTAAGGATGAACGCCTTTTCAGACGCAAGAAAAAGGAGTAAGAAAGACGAGAGTTTGAGGATGTTGAGAGGTTATGTGGCAGAAATGAAGTTCGATAATTTTATCAAGCTTGTGACCAAAGGTTTTACACCCGGAATAACTTTCTATAAAGACGAAAGTGAAATTCTGGTTACACATGCACAGAAATGATTTAGATTATGGAGTAGTAATTCTAGAAGGCGATGAAGCGCACAATACCGCGGATAGAGAAATGACCCCGGAACCATCAGTTAATGATGGCAATATTGTAGAGCCTCTGGACTATAACGTGGGTGATTAATAAAAAGCTGAAAAATAACAAAGCGGCAGGTTCTGATGGGGCTGCAAGCTGAGTTATTAAATTCGGGCGGCAAAGAGTTGGTTAGGAGTATGCACCATGAATGGGATATCAATGCTCTTAGTCGTATTATTAAGAGAGCAGCCCTTGCCGTTTGCGTCAACTGCTGCGGAATTAGTCTTCTTTCCTTCGGATGGAAGATTCTGTTGCGCGTATCTTGTAAAAGCGGTTCACTGACTACAAAACTACTGAAAGAGGTAAAGCAGTGTATCCACCCACAGACCTGTTCATCTCTTCTACTGTACATTCACCAGGCTCATGCATGAACGCCTATTCGCAAAAAATTAACATATACCACTCTGTCGCATCTTAAATGCAGTATAAATATCCCTAGATTATGTCCTAAACTGTTGCAAGGTAAATAAAATAATAAAAATAATAGTAGAACAAAATTTTTTTCAAACAAATATTAATGAAAACTCAACAAAAACAAACAGTTTCAATTGTGTAAAATAAAATCCAAACAATGTTAAAAATCTTTAGACCGGCTTTATCCTTACATTAGATATTATTTATGGCTGAGGTTGTGGCCATGGCTAAGCTATGTGCGGTGACGTAAACCCATGTTGGTTTCAAAACGCCATGTTCTAGTATAGATGACCGTTCAGTTTCAACAACTTCCAAAATAGAGCCAAAGGTTGAAGACTTAAAATTTAAAAAAAAAAAAATTATAATATTTTCATTAAGGGTCTAAACTGAATTGAAAATGCTTACCGCTGCTAAAACCAACAACGCCAATTTGACTCTGACCTCATTGAACGCTGAATTTTCGTTGTGATTTATGTCGAAGGCGCAAATAGCTAAAATTAGAAAGCATGTTGCGATATATTCGAACAGCAATGTCTGGTATTCTTCGCTTGAGCAACTGTATATATCATTGCTATGATACCCAGTAGACATCTCGGCCATAACTAAAAAAATAAATGGACCCGCGCCAACAGCCGAGTTCACAAGTATTTTCGATGCCTTACTAAACAAAAGTGTCTGCACGAGCAAAGCCATAGCAAAACCAAAGCCCAGATTCAGATAGGTCGATGCAAAGGGAAAACCGAATGCGAGGACCATTGTCATAGCGCTCAATAGTTCATCATCCATTTTCATTTTTATTTATGCAGTTAGTTTACTTGGAGTTAATTAATCTTCTTTTCTTTATAGAATTTTTTTCGCGAATTCGCAGAACAGTTGAATATTTCTAAGACTACACAAAACCTGATGTTGTCTATATTTGTTTGTTGTTCATGTAAAAGCCTACTCTAACAATAAGTATTTATTAATATTTACAAAGCCGCTCAGATGAAACATTTTTTCTCTTTGAATACCCCCCAAGTGGCGTCAGCAACCCAAAAAGTATTTTATATATAATCATTCTAGCCATATTTGTCTGTCCGTCTGTCTATGAACACGGAATCTAGTCCCCCAGTTTTCATTTAATCTCATTTAAAAATAGCATATACTCTCTCTAGGAGGATAAGGTCGTTTGGAAATTCCACATTTACTTGGGAAAGGTCTAAAAACGATGCTTTTGATAAAGTAGCTCCCCAGCTTCCACTTCCATTTGGCAGCTTGTAAGAAAGCCCTCCGCTTATTTAATGGTTTGTGAGCTAGGCTTGGAATCCACCAACGTAAAACAATGTGCCCTCACCTGGAATGTCCGTACTGGGAAGTGAAAGTACTATTGATTGGCCATGTGAGTAAACACACATTTGGATACGGCTTTGTAGTAAGAAGGAAACTATACAGTATCTAGGTACCTCAGCAAAGATTGTTCGGCTTTGCAAGATGACGCTATTGAACACATAAAGGGGTGTAAGCGTTGAAAGGTACCTCTCCGAGTCCTTGATATCATTCATTTGTGTGAGACAATGGAGAATTTTAATTTCAGTGTTGTCGAATACTTCGTCGATCTAGGAAAAATATCAGTGTGAAGATCAGGCGATGGTAATTTGAGCTAAACAAGCAAATCGGAAGCAAACGCTATGACGAGAATTAATTGATAGACTGGAGATCAAGTATGTTATAGTGCATACCCAACTTCTTAGAATGGTGTGCCTATTAAGTTACAGCGAGAAGTAAATAATGCATCTACATAGAGAACAGGGATGCAATTTTAGTGCTTTTGTACTCTACTTGTCTTTCTGATGTTCTCCTTAATATTTGGGAACAATCCCTCCAAGAAAAGGCGGATATGTTTTTTACATTACAAATGGAAACTGTTTGAAGCCTTCGTACGCTTTAATTGATTTCGAAATTAGTTAAGTTCAATGGAGTTGGTACTCTTGTGTCTGTGTTAAATGTTTTGGTTCTTGACCAGATTAATAAAGAGTGCAATTTGTTGCATCGACAATCTTCACATGATCCAAAATTTAAATCGGAAACAACTAGTTTTATTTTACCAACACATTCTGGAATTTTACTCACTAACGCATTGCCATTAGTAGTAAGTTTTGAGTCCCGCCTTGAGGTTCTTTAGAGACAATACGGGTCCAAAGTCACCATCTCTCACGAAGAGTTTCTTTGTGACGACACTAGTGCTTCGATCATCAAGAAACAATCTATGTCCAACACGCCGGCGCGAAATCATTATAAACAGCTTTGGCTGTCTGGAATAACCGAAGAATGTCGTTGCGGCATTGCACTTCTGTTGATGAATATTACTTTGAGCAGCAGATTTGTGGATTTGCGGCTAACTGCAAGAGTGATCTGAGGCAGATTATATTTTTTGAGAGTCCTGTTAAACACTTGCATACTCCGCCTCACCATCTGTGAGCGCGTTATACAGCACCTTGGCTTAAGCACGTATATGCTTGGAGTGAGAGCAAAAAAAAAAAAGATTCTACTACCCCATTTAGATTTATTAACCCAATCAGATATTAAGTCTTATAAGTATTTTCATAGCTATTAAAACACAACAATCACAAATGTTCACAACATTCTTTATAGAGTTAGAAATCTCTTATCTTAAAAATCATATTTGTAGCAGTAAATATTGGGTTTATTCAAATGTCAAAATTTATGGAGATCCTATTAAATATATATGTATATAAAAATGTTTGTGATCGGCACGAAGGTACAAGTTTATGTAGAGTCTACAAAGTACAAAAACTGCATCAATCCCAGATTTGCTTCTGTATGATCATTGGTCATTTAATGTTGGAGTTTAATATTAAGTCGCAGAACGTAACGGGTGCGCAATATCGAGCTTCGGTATGAAAATATTGAATAACTTTGGAAAAAAACTAAAATTCATGGAAAATGTTTTATGTTTATTTAGATTGATCCTTTACAGTTCATTTGAATTAGTTTTTGAATACAATATCGGCAATATGGCAAAAAGAGTCCTTTTTCGAGCATTTCCATGACTTTCTCGAGCATATCGGCCGATATATTGGCCATTTCGGTGCGAATACTCTCCTTGAGCTCTGTGATGGTCTTGGGCTTGCTAATGTACACTTTGCTCTTCAGATAACCCCAAAAATCCGGCGAACGCGGCGGCCAGTCGATATCGCCTCTTTTTGACTCAACGCGTCCAGGGAATTTTCGCTGCAAAAACTCCATTGTATCGATTGCTGTGTGACATGGGGCCCCATTCTGTTGAAACCACAAGTTTTCTAGACCCTTTCGACGCATCTCCGGGCACACAATGTGCGCCAGCATCCACCGATATCGCTTGCCGTCGACTGTTTCGCCTTTTTTGAAGAAGTAAGAGCCGATGATGGTTGTTAAGTTATTCATGGCTCAAATTGTACTGAATTGACGTTTCCAAAACGTACCTACACAAGGCAATCGCTTCACGAACGTCAAAGCTATTCAGTGTTTCTATACCGAAGCTCGATATGGCGCACCCTGTATAGCTTCCAACGTGTTTGAAGGCAATATTGAGGCTATCAGGAACACTAATATCTCATAATATTCATGGCTATATAAAATGGATAATATGGAGATACTCCACGGCGATCTCAGCTCACTACTAACTATTTCTCATCGTTCCACAACAGCGAGTGTTGTTGGGAGGTGAGACTAACATCAATAGAGATTTATTCACTCATATCATCTAGAGGTAGTTGATTATCATTTTCAGCAACTTAACAAAAAAACCTCTTTTAATGTTGACGTCATACAAGATCTATAGTAGTCAATTTTGCAAATATTGTAACTTTTATTGTCCCTTTGTTGATCAAAACACTGATGAAACTTGATCTGTGAGTTCATTTACGTTTTATATGTTTATTTATACAATGATTATCATCAATATTTCGTGGTCACTGATGAACCATGTATTGACAGATACTTGCACATTGTGCACTTGCCCATAAATTCCGTATTGTCTCAATAGTCTGATCTGCATTAAGCAAAACTTTGAAGAAAATAATATCTCTGACGCCAAATCCTGTTTGGCATAGAGAACATCATTTTGAATGTCCACATTTCTGGTTCACTTGTTACTAATTGAATGTGCACAATTTCAATATCGTCTGTTTTGCTTCATTCCGTAATTTATGCAGAGTGCTCCTAAAAGTATGCTTTTATCTGCATATCTGCATTTCCTTAATAGCAACTCTCATTTTTTCGATTCACACCCAAAAGGCGCCTATAGAAGTTCCTCTTCACAATTGAAATATTGGTTCTTCGTTCCAGCAAATAAATTCAGCCTGATTTTGCATTTTGCTATTATGGGAAACTATAGGAGTTATCACTGTTAGTAGTATTTCAATCTTAGCTTGCCAATCCCTCATGAAAATTACATTAATTTTGGTTAAGTTTTTGAATACTCGAGTTTACCTATTGAATGCTAAAAATCAAAATAAAACTCTTTAAGTTACGATGTGAAATGTATTGTTCAATTCTTTTCATGCACATCCAACCTTGAAGTAGAGATATTATCACACACAATGCGGTGGCATTATTACCGACTTTCATAACAGAAACAAAATAAAAACAAGTAAGGAAATTTCAGTCGGGCGTAACCGACTGTAAGAGGCCCTGTACCAGTTCAGGTCGCCTAACAAACACATTAAATGTTTGCCGAGCATATGACCAAACACATGACCACTTATCACTGCGCGAATATGAATGAAAAGAAAAGGGGGGTCGTTCAAATTCAATTGCTTATAAAATCGTCATTTATTATCCGATTTTGATGAACTTTTTTGATTTGGGCTTAGAAGGACGTTAACTTTATACTGGTGTGCTTAATTTTTTTTTGTGCCGAAGAAATTTTTACCCTAAGGGGTGATTTTATGAGGAAGGGGGGAGGGGTAAAATTTTAAAATAAACTTGTGAAATTCCGGAGCAGTCCTAGTCGAATGCAAAAAACACGAAGTCTCTATCTATTACCGTTTCCGAGATCCTTTCGTTCACACAGACGGCGGACAGGCGGACATGGCTATATCGACTCCTCTATCACTCCTGACCATGATGGGGGTAACTTTGGGGGGTCTCCGACAATTAGTTCTTCCTGTTACATACATTTGCACAAAACCAATAGGCTCTTGTACCTTCGGTACAGGGCCTAATAATAAAACAAGAAAAACGATACAGTCGGGTGGACCCGAAACTTTAATACCCTTCAAATGAAATTTCCATAGCTATAGAATTTCTATATTTGAAGCAATTAACTCAAAAGAAAAAAATATTACTGTAAATTCTCAGCACTTGGCGTTTGTATGAAGCTATCTTCTGTAGAAGTCGGGACCCACTCTTTGGTATATTTGTAAAGCATTCGTACATAAGAACTGAATTGAAACTTCATTAAACACTACCTATTTGAAAACGGAATAAAAGAGATGCAATATCCGAACGTAAAAACTTTATTAGGTCCTGTACCGAAGGTACAAGAGCCTATTGGTTTTGTGCAAATGTATGTAACAGGTAGAAATAATGGTCGGAGACCCCCCAAAGTTACCCCCATTATGGTCAGGAGTGATAGAGGAATCGATATAGCCATGTCCGTCTGTCCGTCTGTATGAACGAAAGGATCTCAGAAACGGTAATAGATAGAGACTTCGTGTTTTTTGCATTCGACTAGGACTGTTCCGGAATTTTACAAATTTATTTTAAAATTTTGCCCCTTCGCCATAAAATTATCCCCAAGGCAAAAAATTTCTTCGGCACAAAAAAAAATGGAGTGTGCTAGTATAGAGATAATGTTCCTCTAAGTCAAAATCTAAAAAGTTAATCAAAATCGGATAATAAATGACGATTTTATAAGCAATTGAATTTGAACGACCCCCCTTTTCTTTTCATACATAAAAAAATGTTTTATATGACAGTGAGAAGTGGTCATGTGCTTGGTCATAAGCTCGGGAAACATTTAATGTGTTTGTTAGGCGACCTGCACTGGTACAGGGCCTCTTACAGTCGGTTACGCCGGACCGTACTTTTCTTACTTTTTTTTTTAAAGTTCTATCAGTCAAATTTAGATGCTTGACCTTTATTTGACCTTGATTTTGACCTGGTGGGGAAATGTGGACACCGGGATCGTATTCAGCGACCCCTAAAACATAAAGATCAATTTGACTCAGAGAAGGTCCACCTCAATTTCATTTTGTGGCCCTGTGTTATTGTTAGTCTCTTTCAAAGAAGATTCAATAAACAAAATACTATACAACAAAAAAATAAAAATTATCAAATTTGGACGGTGGGCTTGTATGAAGGCTACTGCAATAAGTAATCAATCATACCTTTTAATATATGGATTTGATGTGGAAGTTTTTAAAGAAGCTACCACATTGAAGTTTTTCCAACCAAAACCCATAAAAGGAAGGTGGTTCTGTATAGGAGCCCAATATGTGACGGAACCCTGCTACTAGTATATGTATGTGAAGAATGTATCCAGAGGAAGCCACCATATACACTTGGAAGCTAATATTGACGGAAATAAAAAAGTTTTTCATTTGGAGTTGTATGGCTGCCTCAAAGAATAGGCTTGGCACATCAATCTGAATACTTTAGCTCTGAATTCAGTCAAAAATCACAAAAATATATACAAAAAAAAAAAAAAAATGTTACGCAACGCACAGGCAGACAGACGGACATAATGAAGGACATAGCTGATCACGATTGTATATGATACTACTATTTAATATATTATACTGTCTACGTTGTCTCCTTTAATGCGTTACAAACTTTTCGATAAACTGATATGTAATACCATTTCAAACAATATGTGAATGGTATAATAAATATCAAATGAAATTCAAACAGACAGACTTAATCAACATGTCTAGTCATGCTGATCAATAATGTATATACTTTGTGGAACCTTCAATCGCACATACAATGCTCTTCCCTATTCACACCCAATATGCAAGGACATCGTTAGATCGACTCATCTCTTCGACTTTATCAGATATATATAAATATTTAGTTTGTGGCGCTGACGCTGACGCTGACGCCTCCTTTTTTGTGTTACATGCTTTGTGGCAGAATTAATACACTATTCACACTATATGTGTAAAGAGTACAAAAAGCACTTTCGTTCACTCGTATGCGCTTCGAAAACAGCTCAGGCAAAATTGAAAGTGAAGCGTAAAATATGCAGCAGCAGCTTCAATAGAGAGCTGGGCGTATGCCCTCTGACGTCAAGTGATAAAATGGCAGATGCGCAGCAGTCGGAGGCGCCTAAAAAATAGCTACACATACCATATACATCTATATAAAGATATGCTGCTGACAACATTTAATCCTGCTGGATATTCTAAACCAAATATTGATTTTGTATGCACAAATACAGACGCTCTCGACCAGCAAACAAAAAAAAAAAAAAAAAAATAAATATTAGAAAAAAACAAGAAAAAAAGGAAGATGAACGAAAATACATAAAAATGCAGAACAGCAAACAAGAATAGCAAACGAAAAAAAAAAAATGGCATTCTTTATATGTATGCAAAAATAGAAGAAGAAGAAAAAAAATAGTTTAAAAAACGAAATTTGGTTGCCGAAAAATTGAGTTTCATTCGGTCATAAGATAGCTGCAGGATGTTTTAGCTATAATTGAAGTGTTGACAGACGCTTCGACACTCGAGCGCACTGACGTGCCTGGTACTCTGGTCCTGGTGCTGGTTCTGGTTCTGGTTGTTGTGGTCAGTGATTCAGTTCGCTTGATGTAGAAGTGCTTTAGAAATAGGGTGTGGGTTCGCGCCCGGTTTCGCTTGTTACATCTAATTGAAAGTGAAGCTATTCTACACTGGGGAACAAGAGCTGCTGGAACGTAGCTGGATTGTGTTCGAGTGGTGTCAACGAAACTGCTGCGCAATGCAAATCAGCAGACAATGCATGAATTTGATTTCTTTAACTTGACGCTTCCTCATTTTATAAATGTAAAAAATTAAGCCATAACCTCATACAAAAAAAAAAAAATAAATAAATAAATAAGAGAAATTATTTTTATACACTCGTATGTATATCCATAACATGAGTTTTTCATTGTATAATAGTCAACTAAAAACCTAAGCCTATTATTTATAAAAAGAATGGCAAGCGTTAAAGTTGAGTTGCCGAACTATGTATATGGATTCTTATTTTTGATGAAAATAAATTACATTTAATTTTACTATTTAAAAATATTTATTCATAATAAAAAATGTTAAATATTCATTTTAGCTAATCATATGTATACATGTATATGTTCAATATGATTGTGGAAGCAGAGCTATTATGTGGAGTTTACTTAACGACTTAAGAGAGATGTTCTTTTTACTGCATATCTTGCACAAATAATAGAACTTTATTACATTATTGCTCCTCCTCCATACATGTAAGCAATAAATTTAATTTAATATACTTTCAATATATTTATTTACTCATTTTAGATGCTTTGTTTATTTTAGAAGAGAATTTTAACGCTCTTTTAAATGTAATAACCTAATATAATACATTTCTCATGTTTATTTTTTACTAAATTTTTAGTAAATATGTGTATCTGAAAGCATTTCCTCTCTTGGATAATAACTTAATTCGATTAAATCTTATATAAATGTTTCTCTCACAAAATTATATCCTTTATCAATATGCACTAAATGCATTATCTCCAAATATTTGAATTGGTTTTTAATTGTTTTAAAAAATTTCATTTCACATAGATTTGTTTTTGAAGTGAAACTTCTATAGGAACTTTAGCGTGAGATTCGAAAACACGAGAGAAAATGTAGACATGGAGATGAAAGCATACTTTTAGGAGCGTGCTGTATAAGTATATTAAACGATGCATATTTTTAGGTGCTGTAAGTTTTCCTGCATTAAATTTGAGTGCCATTTCAGTTGATAATTAAAACATGAGATGGCGTTAAGCGCATTATCTGCCGACGGTAGAAAGTCAGTATGAAGGGAAGATGTATACATTACATGTGTGAAGCGTTTGTATGTGAAAATTTTATGATAAATGCAATAATTGTTGTTGTAGAGTGATACATTGAAGTAATATATAAAATATCACGGTAGAGAGTGAAATCTCAAAATACACCAGTAGGTATAACAACCGATTGAGCAGCCATGTTAATAGGCTGGCTCGGGTTCTTCCGGGTTACCGTCCAATCAGACGACTGAGGCGCAGAAATGTAGGGCTCATACAGAGTCCATAGTATAGAGCAGTATTTATACTCAATTGATCTCTCTCTTAGGAGACGGCGATGCTTATAATTTTTTTTGTGATATTTTTATTGTTATAGTTTAGTAGTTAACCGGTTCAATAAATTTAAAAAAAAAAAAAAAAAAAAAATATCAATAACACAGAACTGAAATCTTATCAAAGTGAAACTAATAATGCTGAAAACGAATGCTAAAAAATGTAAAGAATATTGTGATAAAAACGAGAATAGAATAAAACGAAAAAAGGCAAGTCAAAAATAAATGCGGAGTACGTGAGAGACTGTAGATTACGGAGGAAGGTTAAACAGTGTACATTCAATTAGGAGCAAGTGAACCAGAAAATGTGGACATCCAAAATGACGTTCTCGATCCTAACCAGCATCCAGGACCATTGAATGTGCATCAATTATGTCCTAATCGAAGCTTACCAGTTGTTGTCTTAGAAATAAAACTGCTTGAAAAAAGTTAAATAAAAAACTTTCAAATAATCACTTTGGTCACTCGTGCTCCAATTGTGATAGACAATGGTTCAAAAAAGACTTCATGGCCTCAATCCCTGAACAAGAAGAGATTTTCAACAGCATTGTATTACAAATCGACATCAGAAATCTCAGGATATGTTACACTTGTAGTAAAGCTCTGGAAAAGATTACCATCGACACAATGTCTGTTTTAAATAGCTCACTTACCCCCACTAGATTTGGTATCAGACAGATTAATTTCTCCAAGAATGCGCTTCTTGCAGATCACACGATTGAGACACGTGAACGGGCAGTGATTAATGTGCCAGTATCTGTAGATACAATGGTTCATCTGTAACCATGAAATATTGATGATGATCATTATATGTACATATAAATAAACATATAAAACGTAAATGAACTCACAGATCAAGTTTCATCAGAGGTTTGATCAATAAAGAGACAATAAAAGCCTGGCTAAAATATTGGAATTATTCAACAATGTTGCTGACAACGCGTATCAACTACTTCTATTGAATACAGACTCACCGCCCAACAACACACACTGTTGTGAAATGATGAGAAATATCTACGAATTGCACCAGACGAAGAGTTTGCTTTTCGATGAGCATGCCGTAGAATAATCTTTCCCAGCGATTTATTTGCAACAATTTCGGACATTTAGGGAGTATGGACTTGTTACATCATTCATGATGGCTACTAGCGTGCTGAGACGCTCGGCTCGTGCTGGAATAAATCCATATCATCTTCTGTACGTAACCATGAAGATTATGAGATTGAGGGTTCGTGATAGCTACACTATTAGCTTCAAACACATTGATGAGTATACAACTGCAACTCGATAGCAAAATGAATTGATTTCTTCGTCTTACACTCCCTCCGCCGCAATATGTCCCTTTCGAGAAGCATCGAATTCAACATGTAACATTAATGCAGTTGCCACCATACTTTCCCGACATTAATAATAAAAGAAACGTATGTGGATGGTTGTCTAGTAAGGTCTACGAGTCTAAAAAACAATAATCCAATAAAAATTAATTGATTGATGTAATAAAGCTTTCTTGGTGTGCCATTTGTTTAAATTATATTGCAAATTGTTGTTATTTGCTTCCCAATCTAATTTATGACATAATTTGCCACAGGGGAGTATCAACAGACTAACAAATGTATTGATAAATGTTTAAACTAATTAATCCTTAAGTTTAAAAAAAATGAATTATGTAATGAGGTTAAAGGAAATGAAAGAAAACGGAATGTGCTTACCTGAAAAAGATTAATTTTTGTTTTATTTGACTAAGAATTAAATCTTTCTATCAACAATAAATTTTTTTTTTAAACTATTTTAGTTTTATTACGTGGGTGTTCTATCCTGCTCCTGCGGTATACAGAGAGACCGGAACTATCAGCGTTTTGTAGATCTTGATGATTGATTAGTCGTTCGAGAGAGGGTTCTAGTTCTAATTAGCTTGTTGAGCTCAAAAAAGCATCTATTAGTAAGCGTGTTTATTAGACGAAGTTTTTATTCCTAGGCAAAATAGGTATAGCAACTTTATTAAAAATTTTTTTTTTTTAGAATACAAAATGCTTCTTTATAATAGCATAATAAAGCCAATACGGTTTCCAACTCTGGGATAATGCTAGCAAAAGCCATATTCAAATTATTCAAAGAGCTCAACCAAAAATCCTTCGAATAATCACACGAGCCCCATGGTACGTCCGCAACGAAAATATCCACAGAGATTTAAATATCCCACTAGCTG
This sequence comes from Leucophenga maculata, assembly GCA_035044805.1. Lineage (NCBI taxonomy): Eukaryota > Metazoa > Arthropoda > Insecta > Diptera > Drosophilidae > Leucophenga > Leucophenga maculata. The sequence goes on along the minus strand of JAWNNP010003511.1, from coordinate 3,300 downwards.
AAATAGAAATAGACCGCTTAAAAAAAAATGTACTGTAAATCTTATTGAACATCCCAAAAGCACGAGCCCTAATAAGAACAAGAAGAGCCATCCGACTGCATAGTTCTGTTTGAAGCGATCTATTTCAGTTTTAACAGTTGGGATGATTAGATCATTGTGAATGTGAGTATTAAGAATACACCAGGGTGCACCGGTTACAGTTCTAAGTATTTTCAATTTATCTCTTTGTACTATATCTATATAACTGGCATTTGCTTGCCCCATAATTGTAAGCCGTACGTCCAAATGGGTACAGGACGACTTGGTTTCAATATGTTTACGATAAGTGAGTCTTTTGAGATGAATGCCGAGATGCACGACGTCGTTGGCCTTTGGGATCACAATGTTGTTTAAAGACATCGATGGACAAGTATCTCAATTGTGAGTCTGCGATCCGTTCGTATGTGTGATGTGTATAAAACACATAATATAGGACCGAGAACGTTGCCTTGGGGTATACCAGCTTCTATTTCAGACTCCTGTTTTATGTAGTCAATTTGTCGTAGTGTAAGTGCTTTTTTGTTGAGATATGAGTCAAGAATTTTATGTATACTTTGGGGAAGCAATACATTAATTTTATACTTGAGTTCATCGAGCCTAACGTGCTCTAATGCTTGAGCTACATACACAGCTCTGAGGTTATACGATTTACCTATTCGATAGTACCATGGTTTTCATGAAACCCAGTAATGGTGAATGGGAATGACGTTCTGCGTGTGTGACCTTATTTTTATAAGAACCAAATCTTCGTACAGTTTTGATAGTCAGGATAATAGGCGTATGGGCATATATGACGCTGCCTATGATTTATCCTTTCCAGTTTTCATGACTATGACAGATTTCTTCCACTGAGTTGGAAAGTATCCACATATAAATCAGCCATAAATCATGACCTGCAGACTTTTTGGGAATGAGCTGGTCTTTTATCACTTTAAGTACTTCATTGGTGTGAACTCTGAATGGTATAGAGTAATAAGTAGTCTTAATAGAAGAAAGAATGAATCCACTTTTTGGTGGAATTGGTTGAAATACAGTTCTTAAATGGGTTGCAAAAATTTCGGCCTTCCTATGTCCGTGCAATTACACAGGTCTCTCCAGAGAACTAAAAAGAACTGGAAAAAATCCAATGGGAGATCTGCAAGAGATTAAGCAGATATTAAATAACTGTGAACACACACACACAAATGTTCGGAATAAATGCCTAATATTACTCACAATAAAGTTTCTTATCTTTCAACAATTCGATTTTCAAATGCGACAACTTTGGCTTGTTTATGTACTCATCCAAATGGAATTGAGCGTCATCCGAAAAAATAATAGTTGGAAAAAACTTCTCATCTTTGCTCAGAAAATTTGACTTAATAGCTACAAGTACAAAGGTAAATTTCGATGCATAAGATTCGCTGAAGTATCCAATAGCTGCGAACGATTACGGATTGACAACCTAGGTGGCTCGACGACACTTTCACGCACAGCCCCAATATTATCAAATTGCATGGATTATGCGGTATATTTGTTCTCGATAAATCAAGTAGTTGTCGTATTGATGTGGCGATTGTGCCCAACCTCTATTAAAACCCGCGGTTATGAATCTGGTAAAGCAGAAGACGTTTACAGGCAATGTACAGGATAAAAGCGCTTATATCCTAATCCGCAGTGTTGATCCAAATAAACATCATGGGTATAAACTGTAGAAGGCCACACGTCGTACTGACAGGCAACTTCTTGCACGAACATCCATTAAGCATCCGGAGAGCACATACTGACGTTCAGTTTCGGAAATAGCTGAAGCTTTTGCAGATGAATTGCAGAACCTGTTCATACAAGCTCAACTGAAATTTAAGACACAGAGTCATACTTTGAAGTTAAACTATCTGAGCTGTTACTTATTTTAATCCTTACAAGAAACTATGTGCAGCTTTAAAAAACATCCAGGTTCCATTGGCCTGAATTGTAGAACGGCTAAAGCACTACTAACAATGAGAATGATGTTCTTAGTGCTCCTTATGAGTGTCATTACTCACATTCATCATTTTCCCATTACAATGGAAGCAAGCAGTGAATTTAATGATTCCGAAGCCTGGATGTATCTTGTTGGGTCTTATAGACCGATTCAGAGCAAGTCCATCGAGTCATTCAACATGTCCTTGGTGGGTTCTATAATAAACAGTACAGTATGAACAGCATACTCTGCAGGCATCTTAAACATAAATTTCTGCACATGGCTTGGTAGTGTGTTAAAAGTCAAAAAGATTATTTTTCTCTAAACAAATTTTTAAAGATTTATTATCGCTTTAAACTATTTTAGTTTTCTGCTGCTTTAAAGTAAATATTTATGAGCTGCTTTCGCGTTTACCCTTTATGGGCAACAAATTTGGCTTGACTTGAAGAAACTATTCTTTAAAAAGAAAAATTTTTTTTTTTGTCGCTAAACTAAATAAAACTATAAAAAATAAAATGAACACAGATCCTTAGATCTGTATTATATCTTTGTATACGTGCTCGTATAGTATGTATTTGATAGTTGGTGTGGTGGCTATGGCCAGGATATGCGGTATAGCATACATCCATGTCAGTTTGAAAACACCATGTTTAGCAAAAGAGGGTTTTTCAATTTCATCTAAATTGAATTTTATGTAGGGAATCTTCACAAAAAAAAGAAAAATTGTTTTAAAATTTGCATTACGTTTAGTTAAAAATACTTACAGTGGCTAGGACCACGATTCCAATTTTTACTCCATGCTCAATCCACGGTGAAATTCCTCTGTTTGCATAGCTAATGATGTCGAATGCGCATAATCCAAAGATGAGAAAGCACGTTCCAACATATTCGAGCAATAGGGTGTGCCATCCCACGTTCGCGTTACTGGGCATGTTTGTCTTTAGTGGCACGGTAGCGTTTGTCCCATTATTGTAACCGATATCATCGATGTTGCCGTCAGCTGGGTGCGTGGCCCAAAGCAAATACAGGAACATAAATGAAGTAGCGCCAACGATCAGAATCACCTGTCCTTTCAATTCGTGGACAGCGACAAGTGTGACCATGGCCAGTAGCAACCCAAACTCGAAACCGAAACCTAGATAGGCCGACACAAACGGAAATCCGAAAGATATCATTGCTTTCACGAGTTCGATATCGATTTTCATTTTAATTTCTATGATTCGATTTTTATTTGAACAAATTTTCCGTTGTGTAACTGTTTCTCACGACTTTGATAAATATTAAATGATTTTTTTATATGGAACAAAACCGGTAGGTGA